>JAYDZF010000007.1:18002531-18018959 GCA_034509105.1 Microcambeva barbata | reverse complement strand
GTCACATTTCATAATTATTCGTTTGGACCCTCCACAAACATTAGTTCACCCAGCCTGTTTCTATTGCTTTGTGAACGAATCAATCCCACGAGAGCGATAGAAGAATACACATGCCACTGAAAGTCTACTCCGGGCTTTCCGGGTTGCCTACAACAACTCAACACATGCAAGTTAAGTGAATTATCAGTGAAGTCAGTGTACAGACAGTAAAGGTGCAGGCTGCTTTTAACTGGAGGAGGTAAGGTCAGTCCCTTTGACATCTTACAATGTCCAGCTTTTGCTAATACCTTATTATTGTATTATATTACACACACACAAAATATGATTCTGACACACTTGAGTCCAACGAGCGAGAAGGTAAATCAAGAGTTCAACACAAGTAACACAGACAAAGCTGTACTTCACATAGCCAATTTAAAATGTTTTACCAGTGTAAAAAAATCATCTAAATTATATAATCATTTTGTGTCTTTTTATGCTTTTTGGCAAACAGGTACAAGTAAGAGACCAGCATGAAGTGCTTATGGAAGATTCTGGTGTTGTTTTGTCTTCTGCTGCCAGTGCAATACATAGCTATTCATTTTGTTCAGAACTTCCACAAGCCACAGTGTTCAATCAATAAAGGTAAGGCACTGTACTCATCACATTAACATTACTTATAACACTCAGGGATGGTGGCCATTTTAAAGTCATTTTTAAAGGTATTTACAGTGATTATTTTTATATTAAAAGACTATATATATACTCTCACTTTGCAAAGTTAAGAGCACAGACACATTATTTTATAGTATAATCATTTATTTTAAGCCTGTATGAACTGTCTGGTATTGTGATTTTTAGCTATTATAAAATTATTGCTATAAGTTAATTCTTTTTATACAACCCCAAATCAGAAAAAGTTGGAACAGTATTTAAAATGTAATTTTAAAAATGCAGATTTTCTTACATTTACTTGCAGACGAACACATGGAACTTAAAACTTCACTGAGCAAGTACCTGAGGCACTAAATCTCTCTGTGTACACTTTGCAGACCCTAAATGCAAGAATGAATGTTTATTAATAAGTGAAATTAAGTTGACCGGTCAAAACATGAAATATCTTAGGGTCATACTGCCTGCAATCAAATAAAAGTGAAAACTGAAACCCTAATTATCCCTAATTAGGATAAGGGCTTAAAGATAATGAATTGAACTGAACATACTGTCCCAATGTTTTCCCGATTTGGAGTTCCTCTTGCTCAATGCAGTACTTACAACCTTACTTCTCTATTTGCCAGATAAGACAATGAAAACCTTGTTCAATAACTCTGAACCTACAAAGCGTACCACTGGCCTGACTCGGAGGCACATCTATCTTTTTTCACAAACTCGAAGTGGATCCTCCTTTGCTGGACAACTTTTTAACCAACACCCAGACATCTTCTACTTATTTGAGCCTCTTTACCATGCCCAAAACAAATTCAGCAACACAAGCCAGGACCTGCAAACAGCCCTGCAGGGGGTCTTCAGAGACCTCCTCTTCAACCTTTATAATTGTAACCTTAATAGTATGGAAGATTTCATTCAGCCCGAGCCACATGATCATCTAACAGATTCATTTTTCCATAAGACCTCCAGCCGTGTTCTCTGCTCACAGCCTGTCTGTCATTCGGGTATAACAGATAATATGACAGAACAACAAAAAAAGACCAGTTGTCTATCAAAGTGTCCAACCTTAAACCTCACCCTGGCATCCCTGGCATGTCAGATGCATAGACACGTGGCCATCAAAACAGTGCGAATACTCCTACTTAAAGACCTGCGTAAATTAATAGAAGACCCACGATTAGACGTCAAGGTAGTTCATCTGGTAAGAGACCCCAGAGCCATCTTGGCATCACGCATGGCTACATTTCAGGATATCTATTTGGCCCCAAAGATCCAGAATACAACAAAACAGCAGCCAGATAATTTGGATTTGTCAAATATCCTCAGAACATGCAAAGGCGTGGAAAATTCAGTAAATACTGTTCTGGAGAGACCACCCTGGTTAAAAGGTCGTTATCTACTGGTGCGCTATGAGGACCTTGCACTTAATCCTGAAGCCAAAACCAAGGAGATCTACAAATTTCTAGATGTTGATATTGATGATAAAGTGCTTAGTTGGTTATCTCAGAACACCAATGCCACAGATCAGATGATTGATTTATACTCCACCAGTAGAGATTCGAAGAGTACAATAGAGAAATGGAGACAAAATCTGACCTTTGACCTTGTTAAGACAGTGCAGACGATATGTAACACCACATTGTCCTTGTTAGGGTACAAAATGGTGAAGTCTGAAACAGAACTGAGAGACAACAACTACAGTTTATTGGAACCAAGTCAGATGGAATTTACATAGTTAGGATGGTGAAGACTATAATGTAAAATCTATATATAGCTACAGAATAATGTGGGACACAAAGTATACAAGGACATTTGTAATATTACAAATAATAATATTTTAAAGGATTTATTGTTTATTTTATTATTTTTATTGGTTTTATTTATTATTATTATCTGCATTGATGATAAAAAAAACTCAATGAGACCTGAAATTCAATGCACTACTTTATGCATCTTAGTGGTTAGGACAAATCAGTCCACAATTAACCTGGCTGAATGTTTTGAACATGTTTTACATATCACCCAGGTGGAGCAGCATAATTTTCCACTGGCACATCAGGGCAGAGAGTCAGAAATTCCTGGAAGCCATCAATCGGCAGAGTGATACCTTAGTCAATAGGATGCACAAATCAGTCTAAAGTCTGGATAAATAGGAAAGTTGAATCAGGAAGGGAATTCCATATAAAAATGACAAATCAATAATGCAGGCAACAATACTCTAAAAAGAGCCAAACTGATTCATATTACATTTAACATTAACTTTTTAATTAAATAACAAAAAGTACAGCTGGATAAAGTATATGACACAAAAAGTTAAATCAGACCCATTACGAAAAATAACATTTCTTACAATCTCAGTTTTACCTATATTTTTTCCTTACAAATTATTAATTAAACCTGTAAAATGATTCTCCTTATTATTCGTAGTTCATTAGTCAAATTGAACACAGATGTTTATTAATGCAGAAGAAACATAAATGGAAGAAATTTTTCTGAATAATGGAATATCAGATGTGCAGTTGGTGACCTCTGCAGGCTGAATAAAGTACTTGCAGGTTGTACTATTTTAATTCTTTACTTGAATGTTGTTGTGCGCGATACTCCAACATTATATGCCCTTGTTGACTTTTAATAAAAATATTTTGTTTCCATTTATAAGCACAAAGTCAAAAGAACAGCACGTATTCATCAAAACACAAACGCAAGTAATGAGAGCTACTACGCATGCTCAGATTATTGTGCGTATTCTCCAGAACAGAATTCTTCAGGCTCTTGTTCTAGTAGTGTCTATATACTTTCGGTCAAACGGCTAATCTTTGAGTTGTTATGAATACCAAATACATATTTCTTTAGAAATCTACTTGACCTTAGTACAGCACTTTGTATTTCTCAATATGGGTGAACAAGTTTAACTCAATAAAACATTTTACTCTTTCGTAATCATGACTAAGAGTCTGTGCTTGCAGTATAATACTAGTGGATCCAGAATATTGCTTTAGACTTGTTTTTGTTCAGTAATGTAAAACTATTGTCATTTACGCTGGATATTCAAATTCCCAACAATGCAATCAACCAGAAAAGTGTCTATATCCAAAGATGATTGGTTTTGTGAATGGAGGGATGGCCACAGACCCACAAAGAGGTGATACACTGTGCCCTGAGACCAGGGAGGTCAGACTCACCTCAACCCTGACCAAAGATGGTAAACCAAGACTAAACTTAATAGAAATATTAAGTGCCATGTATTATAAAGTGGTATTGTAGAGCAGGTGGTCTTGCTGAAGATGTTTAAAAACCTATTTAATAAGTTTAATAACTCAAATGTTATTAAATAGTAATGTTTGCAATCGTTTTAAATATATCACAATGGTTTTAAACCAGTAACATTAAACTAGTTTCAGTGTGTACAAAGACCCCGCCACTCTACATATTCTTCTAGTGTTGACTCGTGTTGGTAATGGAGCCAAACTGAAGGATCTGCCGCTGAATCAACATCGATGTAAACACCTACCTGATCTCCCTGTGATACAGCCGGTTGTGTTTGTTGAGAGTTCTAGTCTTGCCAGTGGCACTGCCAAATAAACCTCAGGAGTCAACAATATGAAAAAATGTGAGGCGTGCATTATTGAAAAGACATTCCACTGAGGTCAAAAACATCTTACTTTATTTATTTCACATTGTATTTGTAAGCACAGACATGTACACTTATATGTAAAATGAACACACGTACATAGGTAAAATCTAAAAAAAAAGCAACAAATATACTGTTTTGGTATACAAATAAGGAATATGAATGCATTTAGGTTTTAACTTTACATGTTTGCATTTTTTTGGCTGGAGAAGTTTAACACATCCTGGAGAAAATACTGTCTCTGCTCATTCACTTAAAATGTCATTCAATATTGGTCCACGTAAAGGTTTAATTTATGAAATGAACAAGACAAAGTGTTTTGCTACAGAAATAAACTAATGGAAGAAAATAGCATAAATAGCTTCGGTACACTGCAAGATAAAGTAATGACACCATATTTCTGACATTAGTGTAAATTTAAATATAGCCATTTTGTTTTAGTCAAGAAACCAGCATTTAGATTTTTACAAGAACTAGTTTGGTGTATCATATGAAAAGATTTGATTATACCGAATTGCAGGCGACAGTAAAAGAAAAATGAGCAAATATTGGTGAGAGGACAGCGTCGCTCAGCTTGAACCCTAGACAGTCTTCTCACAATCAAAATGTAGCACAGACTTCTGCCATCAACCCAGCTTAGTTTCACAATCTCTCCTCTCCTTGGAACATCCAAGTGACTTAGTCCAACATGTGGCCTGGTATTTGTTTGGCCTGGTAAACCTTGGTACAAATGTAGATGATTTCCTTAATGTCACAGACTCACTGTAACATGCTGTAGCAGAACACAACTGATCCCTCATCAGGCATCCAAATCTTCAATACTAATACTTTACATTTCAAATCATTCTGGCGTCACATCTTGTCATGTTCCACCACGCAGAACCAAATGTCCTCCTTTAAATATCAGAGGAAAGCTCCTCATACGTTGAAGTCGCCATTGCATAATCCAGACCGTGCAAATAGATCTGATCCTAGCAAAACTTTAAGCAGAATATGAAACCAACCATCAACCCATCAAGGAGTTGTACACTTAAGTCACTTGTATTACTCTCTATTCAATCAGACTTGTCCTTCTTCTTTCCCCCTCCAATAGGAACTTTACTAGCCACTGCTGATCCGACTGCAGTTACTCCACCGGCCACAGCAGATACACCACCTTTTACCAAGCCTACACCCATCCCAGGAACAGCTGCAACCGAAGTAACGGCAGTCTTTGTAAGGTCCAAGCTCTTCCCACCGATCCACGCCACTCCACCAACGGTGGCCCCGACTGCCCCCTTGGTGACACTGAACAGACCCCCGGTCACTCTAGAAAACATGCCTGGCTGTGCCTGGGGATGGTCCTTATTTGTATCTGTAAAATGATTAGATGATCATCATCAGTTACAATATAATCAAAATAAATTTCTTATTTGTTTTCTTTACACATTCAGCCCAGAGTTTAAACAACCATACAAACCAACAGAGAACAAAAAAAAGAAACCAATAAATAAATCCATTTACAAGACTCAATTCACAATAGCAGATCCAGGAGCGGGGTTACAGGGGTATGAATCCACCTGATACGCCTCTCATGTGCCCCTATAACATTCTTTGCTTTTTCAAAGCACTATTTAGCTGGGTCACATTTATTTTATTTCGTCCCAAGATTATTTTATATCAACCCACTTTCTTTTTAAAGAACTGAACATTGCAAGAACAATCGTAATGGCAAGCCAAATTATTTGCCCACTCTAGTGTGAGTTATAGATCCAGAGAATGCCTTTGGTAATCTGTGACAGTTACCAAAAATAAACATAATGTCTTGTGTAATTCAAGAGAGGAGTGAGGAAGTAGAGCTGGGTTAGTTTGCATATGTGTATATTTGTTTTATTATGAATTGTTTCTGCCATGACTATGTGGCGCTATTTCACCATGTTAACTAGTGCTACACAATTGACTCAAATGAACCTGATTTGGATTTGGATTAACCCGGGTCTTTAAATGAATCAGATTTACCACCACTATGAGGAAGCATTATAAACTTTGGAACTGCTAATAGATTAAGTGCCCAAGTGGAGTAGAGGCGTTGAGACTCCGAACTCCGTGGCCACTAGAATGCACAAACCAGTGCATTGTAGTGCCAGCTCGCAGCCTGGATAAATAGGCAGGGTTGTGTCAGGAAGGGTATCCGACATAACAAACGATGCCAAATCACTCATGCAGATCTCAATTCACTCTGGAGACAACTAACAGGAGCAACATAATACTGAAAACACCTAAAAATATCTTACCTGCTGGAGGTTCATCGTTCATGTATGCAGGCACATCATACTGAGGCTCATCTACTTTACTCATTGTATCTCTGTGAAGATGTAAAAAACCCACAAGGTGAGATGTTTAAAACAAACAGTAAGCAGCATGTAAATGAGCCTGAGAACCTGAAGTAGGAGCTGAAGACAACCATATGCATAAACAATGAAGGCAAGCCAGTTTAAACCAGTTGGGTTTGTGCTGTTGCTGAAAAACTACTATATACTCTGAAACTATATACTGAAATAATTTTGTTGATCCAATGCCCAGTTCTTGTGCCTTATGCATATTATAAGGTGGACAGTAGACTGGTCTGGTATTACACATCCCCACACACAGAATGGTTCAATCATTGGCATTCCCATTACTGCTTGTATTTAAATTGTTTTTTTTTTTATTATTTGGACAGTAGTAGATGGTTAGTATGTACCAGATGCCAAAGACAAGTCTTTGCTAATTAACAACCTGAGAACCTGACGATCTGTGACCACTGACCCCTTGCAGAATTTAAAATACTTTGAGTCAAAAACATTAGGTTCTTTATGCTGCCCATATCTGCTGCTTTCAACATGTGTACTGGGAGTAATTGCCGTCAGGCCAAAATGTAATATAACCCTGACTTTGAAATGCTCAAATGTTACAAAATAAGCCTTGCCCAGCACATTTTGAGAGGGCTCGGAGTATGGTGAAAGTGGGCATTTAACCTAATTTAATTTTGAAACCTTTATAATGCAACACTTGAAGCCAAAAGATTACATAAACTAAATCTCAGAAACAAGAAAACTTCTAATCAAAAAAAAAATCCACACTTGATATTTGCAAATCGGCATAGAATTAACAAAAAAAAAATCATCATAATTGAGGAAACCAATTATGAAACTACAACCACTTATAGTTTCAATTACCATGTTTACATTCACATAAGAATACATAAGAATTATGTTCTATAGTTAATCTTTATTGTGGTGTTCTCTCTTGATTCCATTGATCAGTGAAAATATTTTTTCTGTTTCTTAGATTATTCAATAACACAACCACAGTAACCAGTTAGTTACTATTAACCTATAAAAGTTTTCACCTCAACTCTCCAGCACAGCCAAAACTATTTGACACAAAAAATCTCATTTGCCTTATTTAACCTAATAAACACTAGCATAATGTTTCAGTGGTCTCACAATAACACATGTAATTTTCCTTATATAATAGAACAGCACATCTGTACAATATTTACATTTTACAGTTTCCCCCCCAACCCTCTTCTCACTACATGGCCAGATGGAACCTGGAAACTGAGCTTTAACAATCTTCTTGGTGTTTTTTCTTATTTGTTCTGTTTTACTATTATAGTGGGACTGTAGATTTTACCAGTATTGTCTGTTTTAATTGTCCACTTTTTAGGTTGGCCACCTCAATATGTTTTTTCCCCAATACGATTATTAAATTCATAATAACGTTTCATTAAAACATATGAGTCTTTAAGTCTTTAAGTCCAAACTGCTGACACTGCTCCTTCACCTACCTGCTTAAGCTTACTTGCTGTACAGTGGTATTGGTGTCTGATATCGAGAAACTTTTACGAGTATGAGTACAAGTAGACGAGCACAGTATCAGACATGATACAAAGGGTTACATGATGCTTTAAAGCTTGGGTTTAAAAATTAGCCTAATGACATGACATTGGTGGATTCTATATTTGGAAACTTGACACATAAGCTTTTATTAATATAAATCTTTAAAAGTATTTATCAATAATTACTGTAGTAAAAAATCAGTTTAGATGCACCTTCTGTTAATCAAAAACACTGTGTTTTAGACGTTTGGCTTTCAAGCCAGGATGATTATCATTTATTGTTTAGATTAGATTAGAGCTTGGTAAATGTGCCAGGCATGAATCAAAAATCAAGTCATGTGGTGAGTTTAGTTACACGTAGGCATGAATGACAGCAACCTACCCCATACTGACCACTACAGCTAGTAAAGCTACACACGATCACAGAAAGTACTTCTTGCAGACAATCATATACCATGCTAGATAGAAAATAAAATCTAATTGTACTTTATTCTATTTTTGCAATATTTGTTAGCTTAGCTTTGTGTACCAGCCGCCCAATGCCAATTGGATAAGGGATCATTTGTGCATACAACCACGGTTGGCTAACTGGTTTACCTAAGAACTGACTTTTTAATCAAATATATACTAAATTCTAAGCATTTGGAAATGTTCAGCTTTTTAAATATGTTTAAAGAAATGTATCTTAACGTGTACACGGTCACAAAACTACTTAAATACGAGACAAACGTGTACATCGGTTAGGTTGTTGTTGTTTTTCTTACAATATGTATTACTATTAAATCTGTAAAAACATAAAAAATAAGTCATTTTAAATTCATGTCGCAGTTTTATCGAACCGTGTAGCAAATAAAATTAAAATGTACAGAACACTGCAGCCTTGTAGTAGTGTTAAACAATAACAAGTCCTCAAGACTAGATAACTAATTAACCACACTAGTTAGAACTAGTTATTGTGCGTAATAAGTAAAGTAAAGAACAAGTAAAGCAAATAAAATGAACACAAAAGGTGTGCCTGAAGAAAAGCACCAGGTGAACGATTCTCCAAAATGCGCCAACAAGACAAGATAACAGCAAAAATCGATCAAAACAAACGAAACAATCGATCAGGGAACAAACTTATCCTGCCACAGGTGTTATTTTAGATCGATAAGTTTGACTTTTCCCCACATACCAAGTACAACATTCAGTGTGGTGGTTATAGTTAGCTGCATGATGTACTCACGTTTGATGGTTGTTTTTCTCTTCGCTTAACTTCTCAGATGACTTTAACTTTAACGTCTCGAACTCTTTCCACCGTAAAACAAACGCTGTTGCAAATAAAGGTAGAAGAGTGGAAAAGCACGGAGAGTAATTTGTATTTGTGGCTGATCAGACTTAAAGTGAAGCAAGTTCAGAATAAAATGACGTGGACGTGGCGTTTCTACTTTGCTCCTTTTTTTACCACTGTGGACACATTACACAGGAAGTGACGTTCCACTGTAGTCTCAAAATATACAACGTGTACTTGTACACAAACATACTGGTCGTTGTTTCTTACTCCTGAGTAAAACCAGAAGACATACTTTTTATGCATTTATGTACGTGATTGTTTACTCATACACAGCATACAATAATCATGTTCATGATTCTGACACACCTACCATACTCTGCTGAAGAACAGCACATATGTACAATGGTTGAATTTACTTCCAACTGGATTGCTATTTTTATAGAAGAATATGACGCCTATATTTGTCATTACACATAAAGAATTCTTCGCATTTCCCAGCTTTGGAAGCTGGGGTCAGAGCGCATGGTCAGTCATTGTGCGGCATCCCTGGAGCAAACAGGGTTACGGGTCTTATTCAAGGACCAAAAGTGGCTGTATAGATTTGAACCGCCAATCCCTGGTTGATAGCTCAAAGCTCTACCCACTAGGATGGTTGGTAATAAGAAATACATAATAGTTCAACAACTTTTTTTTGCCTCTGTCCAGAATTTTTTGTTTTGAACATGTAACGGGTAACTATGTATGTTGGCTGATATGCTGTGTTTCTACATTTAAAATAAGATGAAGAAAATGTGGGATTTGTTTTCAATCATCTTTGAAGATTCTTGGACGACAATCCCTTATTAAGCAAGCCAAGGGCAGCAGTGGGACAGAAAAACCCTCAATATTGCTGAAAACTGAATACTTGGAGCCCCTCTTCTTGGATGACTTTTAGAATTTAGAAAATAGAAAATTCTAACAAATAAAGTTCATTTTTGTTAAGAATTTTTTCAATCTTATTTTAAGTAAAAGTTGAACTGTATAAACAAATTACATTTTTCAGTTTATCTTGTGTTTTTAGTACCCCTATTGGTAATGGACTTTGTATGTAAAACAGACACTTAACATTACTACAGGAGACAATGAAACCAAAAGAATGTTGGACACACCCAAGTGCTAGTGTTTAAAGATGGTTCTTATATAAACATAGGCGTCCCTGTAAATACACATCTCCCACATGCTTTGCTGTTATACAAAGTTATATACTTTCCCCCAAAGATGGGGGTGATTCTCTTTTTTTATTTTCAACCATAGTAATTCAGTTGTTAATTCCTTGAAACTAGTAATTATATGTATAGTAGTAAGTTTGGTAATGAAATGGATTCAAAATAATACACAGGTGTATTTACAACAAACTTTAAACTTGATTTACTAGAAGTCCGTGTTGATTTGAGTGCAAATGCAAGGTGATCAAAACCAGTTGTGTTAGTATCAGCTAGTGTAAAGGCTTGATGAGAAACCAGCCATTAGGACAGTGACAAGGGGTAGAGAAACACATAAACCATCACACCTTGTGAGCAAAGATGGGTGAAGGGTTGATGTAAAACCAGTCACTGGGACAGTGGCAAGGGTAGAGAAACACATTATACATCCCACCTTGTGAGCAAAGATGGGTAAAGGGTTGATGTGACCAGCCATTCGGACGGTGACAAGGTTAAAGAAACACATTATCCATCCCACCTTGTGAGCAAAGATGACAATCCATGAAATTTCCCTCAACCATACACAATATACGCACCTATATGTTGAAATATTATTTAACTTAGTCAAACCATGTTAGCAATTGGGTATGGCTGGAATAATTCGACATGTATGCTAACCATCAAACCCTTATCTCGGTCTCTCGACCGTCTGGCTGCAGTTCTAGTGGCGGGCCTGTGGAGGGCGTTATAAAGTCTCTGTCAGCTCAGTGGTGAATTATTTAAACCCTAGCGCCTTTTGTTCCCGCGCTTATGAATAGTGACGCTATTTCCTATCTGTTTGTTTTGCCTGTGGTTCAGTACAGAACATCTCTTGAGTGGAAACTTTAATTAGTGTGCTGCAGTAGTGATTCTATAATGTAGTTCTGTCACACCTGATAGAAGTGAGATTTAAAGACTGGAGGAGACCCATACTGAGCTGCTCTTCCACCGCTGTTTAGCTGCTTTTTAACACTGTAATATAAGCATCATTTAGGTAAGTTTGACACAATATCTCACTATCTTTTATATGTTACGATATTTATATACATTAATGGGGTTAAAAAATAATCCATAGGTTTTTCTTGCGTGGATCCAGGCAGGGTGGCATTGGCATGTCATCAGTATTTACGGCGTGATAAGAGTCAATAGTAATCGAATCCACGGTGTTACTTTTGTATTTTAATGAATGATTGTGCGCATGTGCAATGTGGAGGTTCATCTCAAGTCCACTGAGCTCTGGTCTGTGGAGGGATCTGGACCTTTACTCTTCAAACCAATAATCATTCATCCGTTTGTCTGTTTTACCACTGCTTTATCCAGGTCATGGTCGCGGTTCTCTAACGGTTAGTGTCCTCATACTGCTTTTCTACACCCACCACTAGATGGTAGTCTTGTCTCATATTTCAACTCAAAGCAATTAGACCCTTATGACGTCAGTCCGATTAAAGTATTTAATATTTCAGGCATCTTGGTTTGCAGGGTATAGGAATTAAAATCTGTGCAGACCTGTTATCTGAATTGTGCAGTTCTTTATTAATTTAAACTGCTGGCTTGGTTGTTTTCTTCTGAAGAATTATGCACACTAAAAAAATGATAAATAAATGTAAAAAATACAACAAGCCCAAATGAACGAATTGTGGTAGCCTAGTGGGTAGAGCTTTGGACCATCAACCAGAGTTTGGTGGTTCAAATGCCAGTCACTGTTGGGTCCTTGAGCAAGGCCCTTAACCCTCACTGCTCCAGGGGCGCTGGGCAATGGCTGACCCTGCACTCTGACCCCATCTTCCAAAGTTGTGCTATGTGAAGAAAGATTTTTTTTGTACTGTACATCTTTATATGTGCAATGCCAAAGGTGTTCTATTCTTATTTATACATGCATTTATTTGTCATTTTGGTCCAGAAATAGTATATTAAGGCCAAATGAGTCGCATTGTGTCATTCGAGGATGGGACAAAAAGCTGACCCTTAGTGTCATGACTTAGTAAATGCTGGATACAGAGGAGTGTGGAGTCCAATTCTTCACCACGGAGACTCCAACTCTGCATAGGGGGCAGCAGACACAACAGAGAAACTGTTCGTAAACTAGTGATTCTTTATTAAGTGAACTTATAAAGGAGTATAAAATTATTGCCCAAGATGGGTCTGTGGAAATCAATAAGTGTACTGGAAAGCTCTTGTGATTTGACACACCTCTAAATGTATTCTATATTGCCTACGTTTGGTCTCGAAGATGTTAGTGAAACAAGCTCAGTAAGCACTACATGGGCTAAAATAAGAAAATACCATAAATATACTTATGAATTTATCAAATTTTCCATTAGCAAAAGGCTAATGAAAACTAATGAAATCAGTTATTGCTGTCATCGTTCATGGAGGCGTATGGATAATATCACAATATATTTCCTACATGAAATGTTGTGTTGTGACCATTACACCATGTTATTAATAGTAATTAGGGGCGCAAAATGAAAACAGTGATAATAACAGAGGGGCAAACCGAGGAAACGTGAAAGCGAAAACTAAAGAAAGCTTAAGATGATTTAAAACTACAAAAAAGTGCAGACTCATTGTGTTCATTATAACCACCACTTTTGGGAGAAATGGTTCTGTACACACACATGAAATGTCTTTAAAATAAGGCATGTATATATTATGTAACATATATTGTATTTTTCATGACCAGGTTGTCTTGTTTGTCAATGGTTTATGACTCCTGGTAATCCACTGTGCAACAGCTTATTCTCTGCCTGCATGTTGCGCTTCTTTTCACCATGGTTTCAGTTCCACTACTGGGTGGTTTTTGCTGCTTTATTTAAAAGGCAAACCCTCCTCTTGTCTGTGTTATTAAAGTCATCTGTATTAGACAATTCAGGTTTTGTCGTTGACGTCATGCTGGCCAGCTTAGTAGATGATGCTATATATTCTTTTACTTTATTGTTAGTTAGTTTTTTCTCCAATTATCCCTCTCTTTGGTAATCAATGGGGTGTTTTGGTCCACTTTTATGAATTAATAATATATTATGTTATTGTGCAATTTTAGCAAATGGTTTGAACCTCACCAAAATGAAGTAGTCTTATCTAAAATGACATCTCATTAGATTCCCCATGTGTCATATTTATTGCCAGTGTTTTCATTTCTTCGGCTCCTGTTCAAGGGAGTTCTCCTCAAAACTATTCAGTGTGGAGTCGTATTAAGCTCTGCTGTGATATATTGGTCCTGCTCAGCAGTGACTCTACGGGTGGACAGGAGACAAAAGCTGGCCTCCTGTAGTTTTTAATAGCACCCCAGAAATGGCATTAAAGTAATGGAGATTTGACTTAACTCTCCCCCAGACTAAGCTTAGATGCATTATAAATGCTTGAAGACCAAAACGAGGTGTAATGAGCTTTAGTCTTGATAGCAACTAGTTTTTTGAAGGTTGTTTTTATACCTCAGAAAATTGTAACCGATGTTCTGAGCAGCTTTCCATCTGCCTGTAGTAGATTGTTTTATCACCTCTGTCAGATAGGACTCATTGTTCCTGTGAATGCGATTATGGTGCCTTTCAAGCCAGTGATAAAGCTCTTTAGTAAATGTGCTGCCTTATTACACTTGTATGACATGATGCACGGTCTGTTTTAATAGCACTTATCTTATCTCTACCTTTAAAACCAGCCCAGTTCACAACAATACATCAAATCATCACTGCCAACGCTTTGTCATTTTCTCTTTTAAAACTGATCAAGGGTCCTTCTAAAATGGCTACTCAGGGTTTTGCTTAATTTCCATTTCTAAAAAAAAATAAGAATAGAATGGAAAACCTACTTCCCTTAATTTGACAAAAGTTTGGACGGCAAGTTAATTTGAGTAAAACAAAATTTGTATTGACCATTATGGATTAATGTTAATCAATGTTCATTCTAGAGTTTTTTTTCTAAACCATTGAAGACAATTGTTGATTGAGATTCTATTTATTGGGGTTTGAAATCTATGCTGGGAAATGATGTATACCATTGAAGTATACAAACAATTTTGTTAAAAAAAAAAAACTTAGCCTCTATAGGTTTTGTTGTTCATTATGTAAATTATCATGTAATGAATTTTGTTGAAATCAAGATTCAGCTGTTAAAATCAATTTAAGTGCCATTTTTAATTAAGAGCATTGCTCTTCTAATTGACATCCTGAGGCTTAGTCAAGTTCATGATTTATATTCATTAGAGATCCTTTGGTGAGACCTGAAATGAGTACTCCATGAAACTATGTTAGAAATGTGTTTGATGCACGGCCGTTCTGTGGACAGAAATTCCACACAGATATGAAAGATCGTATAGT
Organism: Microcambeva barbata; assembly: GCA_034509105.1. Classification (NCBI taxonomy): domain Eukaryota; kingdom Metazoa; phylum Chordata; class Actinopteri; order Siluriformes; family Trichomycteridae; genus Microcambeva; species Microcambeva barbata. The sequence goes on along the minus strand of JAYDZF010000007.1, from coordinate 18,004,012 downwards.
TGCTTAATTTGCTGCTCAAGCATGTTTAAAATAGAAATATAAACTAGGTTCTGGTGGTGGAGCTGGGGTTTTGGGTGCTGAATGGCAACAGGTTACTAAAAACTTGGGTATAGAGTATATATTGAGAACAATTAACATGAATTCTAAAATATATTATTATCTCAAAAGTCAATCCTAATATCTTGTGAATATTTCCTTCATCTTTGTTCTGTCTACTCTTGTTCTTAAAATTTACCTTGGAATCATTCATCTCTATTCACTTTACCTCCCTTTAGGTTTCCAATGGGCTTTTTCCAGGGCTTCGTCCATTCTGTCCCAGCTGGGTTTGTTGACACACAGTCAATCCTGGACACCAACTCCCCCCATCTTTCTTTTAAATCATCCCTCCCTTTTTCTTTTTCGGTGCAGTAAAGCTGCCACAGCTGTGGGCTGTATTAGCATAGCTGCTGAACCCTAAATATATTACAACCATTAGCTTTTGTTAGTGCTGTGACACTTTTAAAACATTGAAGCTTTTCAGCCCCCAAAGAGGGACAAGACAAAGGGCCTGTACTGTGATTTTTGTTTAACTGCCATTTAAATATAGCTCAAAAGAAGCTTCTGGTTCTGGCGGGATGGTACACAAACAAATGAAGGAAGAAGTAAACAAAGTAGATGTTTAACAATTCACTTTTTCATTTTAAAAAGGCTACGTTAATTGAAAAGGTTTATTAATAAAAGAAATATTGTAACTTACTAATCTGCGGCTTTTGTAGGATTTCATTACATGATTGCAGAGGTATTAAATAAAAAAATCCTGCTATTAGTCTATTGGTTTAACCCAATCTGAAGGCAATCAAAGTACCATTGAAGTACATAACACTTATTGTCATGTTTATTGGAAAATGACTGACTGGATCAGAGAATATATTACTCTGCTCTACCTGCAACCTGACTGTTGTCTATGAAATGCTACTTTATAGGCACAGACATGAGTAAGGCAAAGTCAAGCAGGGAGAGTCGGAGCAGCCAGCCACGTTTTAACAGAGCGACCTCCAGTGCCATCGTCTCTCAGGAATCAGATTTCTCCCAGCAAAACAAACCCTCAGAGTCTGGCCTTCTTAATGACCTCAGCCACATGAGGGTCAGTGAGGAGCAGGCGACATCATCAAGGTGAGACGCTATCAATTCTCTCTTCACATTTACTAAAACTGATCTCTGGATAGAATGGTGTGTTTGGGATTTGTCAACATACAACAAGTGTAACTTAATTGTATTTTACAGGTTATGTTATTAAGATCACCAATCCAGGTTACTGAACGTTTTGCAAATGCACTTATTATTATAATAGTTATTATTGATGCCTCTGAATGTTTTTCAGTCCAGACAATTGAGATGTCAGTAATTTTTTTTTTTATTATTATTATTTAAGATAGCTCAATAAGCGCTAGTCACAGTTTTTTGTGGCATCTACAATAACTAGTAAAGCAGTTGACTTTTCT
>JAYDZF010000007.1:17826279-17868246 GCA_034509105.1 Microcambeva barbata | reverse complement strand
TTGTGTTTCAAGTCAATATTGCATTTCTAAGAATCTACTTGTTGCTTTTCAAGAGTTGATATTATTTTTATTATTTAGGTCTTTGTTTAAAATGATCACAGACTTACATCAAAGTTTATATTTTATTGGCTGTTTCTATATCACTTTTATATAGACAGGTAATTCCGTTGAAGGTGTATATTGGGGTATCACAGATAAACATAGCTTAATGACATTGTTTTTACTAAAGTCATGTTAAATGTAAAAAATAAATACAGTTAAAATAAAATATTCATTCACTCATTTGTTCATTCACTGTTCTATATTAACACTGTATTTGTTCATGGTCGTGGTGGGTTTGATTCATTAGGCAAAACGTGGCAACCACCCCTGATACACACACACACACACCTTTAGTAGCTCAAGTTAGCCTGACTTTATGTCTTTTAGAGGACACTGGAGCACATGTAGAAAACCCATTCAGACACTCAGAAAATGCAATTTACACAAAGAAAGGACCACTCAGAAAGGGAATCAAACTAAGGCCCTTCTTGTAATGAGGATACATGCACCACCATGCCCTATTCACACATTTTCCTAAAACAAGCTGAGACATGGGCTCTGTCCACACCTGTTTTTCATTTTATCTGAAATAAGTTTGTTTGAACCTGATATATACTATCTCTGTAAGTGTTTAGTAGGCATTTAATTACAATTACAAATTACTGATCAAAAAGATTAAACATTAAATTTATTGCTTTGTACAGATTTCATTGCACTATACACATTGCCACAATATTAATGGAAATTTTATTCTTATAAATTGGTTTGAAAAAGTAATGACCCTTTGTCTCCACACTGAATGAATTTAAATCAATTTGCTAAACATGTCAGACGCCTGTGTAATCTGGGGTTTACTTATTACCACAGATGCAGAAGAATACCATAACCTTTGTGGGAGTTTAAACCAATGGATTTGTTACAATGGATTTTAGTTTTACATTCACAAATTTAAGTATTGGTTATTTGTGGCTGTCTCTGGTTTGTTACTACTCACTGGTGTGGCCATTTCTCCAAATTCAACCACTGAGTGTGTCTTCTCCATCTGTCTGCAGGAAGATTGATGGTACCAACGTGGATGAAGATGCTCCGATTGAGCTCACAGAAGATGGCCGGCCAGTGTCAGCTTCCCACCGTAGCCCACCACTTATGGATTGTGGCTGCTTTGGTCTGCCCAAGCGCTACATCATCGCCATCCTTAGTGGCCTGGGTTTCTGTATCTCATTCGGTATCCGCTGCAACCTGGGTGTGGCCATTGTGGAAATGGTCAACAACAACACGGTGTACATTAATGGGACTGCTGTCATGCAGGTGAACAAAAGAACAAGAAGGAAAAATCTGTCTGACAGTCAGTAAATAAACACATTTTATTTTATGTACAACTTGTACTTTTAAGGTTTTAAGTATTTGTGAGTACAGAACAGACAAAATAGAGTTTTTTTGTAAGAGGACACACTGTTATTACCCAGTACACTTTCGATTAAAATACATTTTGGTCAAGAGTGTACAATAATTGCAAAATATTATAAATTCATCCTTATCTTGGTCCATTGACAATCAGAAACTCACAACACATGGACACACTCTTGGTAGGGTTGCAATTTATCACAGCACCATTTACTCTTCCATTTTTTAAATAGTCAGTCCACTGTGCACCTGAAAGGAAACCAGTACCAGAAGAAATACAACTGGATTAACCTCAGCTCCCTAGGAACTATAATGATGTGTGGCACCCTTTCTAACAAATGTTTTACTACATCTCACTAATTCTAACGGTCAATGGATGTTGAGTTCTCAGTGCCAAAGCCCAGAAGGAGCATGAGTGACTTGCACACCACTACTGGTATTTTACACAGACATGCCAATAAGACAATGCCAGTCTGTTTGTTATAGAACAGAGTGCCTGCAGTCCAGATATTTTCTTTTTTAAATATATATTTTTAAAAGGAGCATGATGAAAAATAGAACAAATTGTGACCACAGACTTTTGAGCAGCTTAACTTGCAGCAAGCTCAAATGGGAAAATATCTTCCCCACAGCATTTGTAGGTTAAAGAAAAGAGTGGATGTGCAATAATGATAACTGACAGCCGTGCATGCAGTGCCATTAAAAGTCTGAATTTCACAATGAGCGATTTCTATATAGATGGTTTTCTTTACCATACGCTACCACCATTTTCAACTAAACCATTTGACTGCAGATGACATTTTTAATTATAAATAATATTAAGCTTCTTTTATTATGCGACAGGCCAAGTAATTAACCTACTATTTTCTGTTACCTTCAAATCTCATCAGTGATGTTCTGTGTAGTTAGTCACTGCAATTTCCTGTAATCTGAGTCGCAGAGGAAATGAAAAGCAGTAACACTTTTTCAAATTTTTTTTGCAAGATATTAAATTGACTTACCAAATCTCTCCTGTTTTGTCTGATTTCTCAGCCTGCTCAATTTAACTGGGATCCCGAGACAGTAGGGTTGATCCACGGCTCTTTTTTCTGGGGTTATATTGTCACTCAGATCCCTGGAGGTTTCATTTCCAACAAGCTAGCAGCAAACAGGTGAGCATGCTTACATTGTGTGTACTAACGTTTTAAGCATGCAAAGAGTTCCTCTCCCTACACAAAAATAAAGCCAATTGACTGGCTTCTTTAGATTATACTTTTATTAGTAATTGAATGTCATTTTTTTCACTTTGGTTACATTCATGACAGACAATTTTCATCAGTAGATAAGATAAAATCAAACACAGTCATGGAGAATCTTTGTGTCTCCAATTCATCTCACTTTGAGATGAATGTTTTTTGACTGTGGGAGGAAACCGGAGCACGTGGAGGAAACCCACACAGACACTGGGAGAATACGCAAACACACAGAAAAGACATGGAACCACCCCACCTGGATTGAACCCAGGACTTTCTTGCTGTGAAGCAGCAGTGCTTCTCACTTAGTCACTATGCCACACCAGATTATATCTGTCTCAGGGCATGTTTGATGCTTTGCTATTAGTTTGCACCAAAGCTAATGCTAATCTGAATATTTGTTGCTCAATACGTTTAGTAATATTTAAAAAATCATTATTTTGCACTTTCTGATGTGGATTTCATTAAATCAGTCCCCTAAATGATTTTTTACGACTAATAAAAAACTCAAGCATTAAATTCTTTATTTAACACGATACTTTTTAAAATCTTCTTGCAATGTCTGGCAGTTTATCTAATTCTTCATATCAGATCCTGTCAGGTTGGATGGTGAGCATTCTTGAGCTGATCAGATTCTTAAGAATTCTTGATTATTCTTCATCCACAAATGTTCAATAGGGTTTAAGCCTGGCCTTAAAGACCTTTAAAGAAGTGACGTGATGCTTCTTATGTGTGTCGACTATTGGCTCTGAAGTGTATATTTGAGCCCTTACGTTCCTCCATACCTCAGGGATCATTTAACCAGACTGACCACAATGCACCTGATCTGGAGTTCCAAAACAAATAGCTTAAATACTTATGTGAGTAAGAGATCTCCGTTTGTGAGATTAAATTGTTTTGGGGTTTTTTTGGCTTGGCTGAGATGGGTAAATGTAGACTGATATGGAAAAATGACAACAACTTAAAATCTAAAACAAGACACAGTAAACTGTACAAAAAGTCCAAGTCCATTCTGAATCCACTGTTTGGCTAACTACAACTAAAATCCAGGGGTCGACAACAATTTTCCCAACCTTTCTTTCAATTTTATTTACTGTGATTGTTTGAGGAATGAGTCTGTGGTTAGGACTGGAAGGTTTAAATCAGTGTGGTGTGTTGATATGAGGTAAGATAGCTCTCCTGTAATAAAAGCCTCACAGGTAAACGAGGACACAAGCTGACAGAGTTAATAATGAAAGATCCCATCTCTCTTGCAACCAGTCACAAGAATATTACAAGTGTCATTTATGCACTCTTTTGGAGAAAAAAAAACATGAAAAGATGATGTTAATGGTGATAAAATACTCCGGACTGAATAAAACTAGCATTCTGGTGTATGACTCAGTGCTAGCGCTGAGCATAATCATCAGAATCTTCTTTTATTTTCGACGGTTACAAAACACTTTCACATTTAAACTTGATAAAATAGTTTTTCCGTCGATGTGTAAGTGAAAATATTTTACATTCTTGATACAGAGTCAGAATCGAACTGTAGATGTCACTAAGACACTGTAATACTGTGTTTCATTCAGTAGTTGTTTGTGTACTTGAACTTTTTATTGTACATTTCACAGCCTGTTCTTTACTTAAGTGTGTTTTGTACTAAGAAGAGTAATTCGCTACATTTTAAGTCACTGAGTAAAAAAAAAAACAATACGCTGAAACGAGTCTTGGGAAGCTGGTGCAGATGAACAGGGTTGCCAGATTACAGAGGTTTCAACCAAACACCCGTTAAATGCGCTGAAATGTATGAAAACCCGCACAATCGGGCACCCCTGTGCACATCGCGTTTATACCGAAGTTCATTTATTGTCGTATTATATGTGATATTACGAAGAACATTTCATGATTTAATGATTATTGTATTAATTACTTTAAGTATTATTATTACTCAATTAGACTAAAATTAATTATTTTATTTAAAAACACGTTATTTCGTTTGAAAATGTTTTATGGGATGGTTTGTGCTAAATGACACATTACACATCCCTAAATGTTTGAAATGTTGTATCAATGTGTTTTGAAATTATATTTTAACAGCTATTGTGATATTAATTCAAATTTGTCTGTTAAGGGTACATTTTGAATGAATTACTTTTTTGAGTAGATTTTTAGACTTTAGATCTTTACTCATACTTACGTACAAATGTATCCATGTGGAGTACTATATTTTACTACTATTTACAACTCTGGTCAAAAGTTATACATGATTTTTAGTACTCATTACAATGCATTACATGTTTGTTAATGACACAGCTAAACTCTGTTTTGTCATTTATACAGAATATCAGTAACTAACACACCATCAATTTTTTGTCAAACATTGGTCTCTCCTTTTTTAGGGTATTCGGAGCAGCTATTTTTCTGACTTCAGTTCTAAACATGTTTATCCCATCAGCAGCGAGAGTTCACTATGGGTGCGTGATGTTTGTGAGGATCTTGCAGGGCCTGGTGGAGGTCAGTGTCTAAGATGTTCTATCAATGTTTCAGCTTTCATAGAACATTTTTGTTTGTGCTATTATACCTTGAGCTAAATATACATGTTTAGCATACACAAAACATGTTTTGAGCTTTAATAAAGGCAGTCTCAATGCATTTGGAAGCCCCCTTGCTCAAGAATTAATTCTTGTGTCTTTACAAAACATAATCTCTTGGACCATTAATAACACACAGGCTAGTCACTTTAATTAAATTTCACATCAATCTTCAAAATGGAGAAAAGTAATGAAAAAATGGTTTTGACTTCAACTAAACACTTAATGACATTTATACCATATAAAACCCTGAGTCCTACTCAGCATTAGCTTAGTCTTCCTGATAATTCTTGTATGTTTCTGTGTTAGGGTGTTACATATCCAGCGTGCCATGGAATGTGGAGCAAATGGGCTCCTCCACTTGAAAGAAGTCGCCTGGCGACAACTTCTTTCTGTGGTAAGTACTTCAGTGTAAGTAATGATACAGTAATGATCCATACATTAACTAATTACGTAGGGCTACATGCAGAAGACATGAATTTGATGGGCTCGGAAATGTCACAGACCCGCCTCCAACACTGACCGATTGGAGCACTGATTACTCTATAATGGCCACCTTTCATGCCACTATAATAAGTCTATCCCAGCTCCTCAATGGGTGCAAGGCACAAACTAACACCCTGGATGGGGCGCCAGTTCACAGCAGGTACCTACAGGGCAATTCCATGTCTCCAATCAACCTGGTAGCATGTCATTGGACTGTGGGGGGAAACCAGAGTACCCGAAGGAAACCCACACAGACACCGGGAAAACATGTAAACTCAGCACAGAAAGGACCTAGATCGCCCCACCAGGGGATCGAACCCAGGCCCTTCTTACTGTAAGGCGCCCTGTGCCGCCCAGTGTCTTTCTTTTTGTGGAATAGTGTTTACTTACCTAAACTATGGCACGTGAGGTCGGCACCTCTTTAAATACTCAGCCGAGTTCTTTTGTGGGAGTTCATAGAGGTCTTAGCTCAACACTGTAACCAATAATTTCAAACATCAGAATGAAATACAGTAATGCACTATCTGATGTGAACTAAGATATATAATATATTAACACCCTGCAGTGACAGACCAGAGGTCATTTTTCAACAATACCTACAAGCATTGGATAGCCCTAATTTATTACTTGCTGTAATTGCACTTGTGAAAAATGAAACTTTCGTTTCCTTTTCTGTGACATATTAACCCTAACCACTCCCATGTGTGTTGTGTTTGACAGGGTCGTATGCAGGGGCAGTGATTGCTATGCCTCTAGCAGGAGTGATGGTGCAGTATGTGGGCTGGTCCTCAGTCTTTTACATCTATGGTAAGGTTTATATTTCATTTGATTTTGACAAAAACGTACTTATATAATGCAATTTATCAATTTGTCAAATGGTAATAATATTAATTATATTTTAAAATTACAGTTCATTCTTGTCCAGTATATGTTTTCTCATTGTGATACTTATTTCTGACTTGACCATGACCCTGACCACGATGAATAGTTTAAATCTTGGCTACACCGGTCACTGGACAATTAGCAGTGCCTGCAGCTGACAACAATTAGCCACTGTGTCTGATGGGTGGGATGACCGGACATGAGAAGCAATATACCCTTCTGAAACACAGCCAGGAATCCTCAGCAGCTGAATACAAACTGATTAAGTTAAACCAGGAGAAAATCAGGGAGAATATCCATATAGAATAAATAAACAAAAATTAATCTAATCTAAATATTAATTTACGATAATGGTAATAAAATTCTGAATGCCACTAAATGAGTTTTTGTAATGTTTGTTTTTATTCAGGTGTATTTGGAATCATATGGTATATTTTCTGGCTTCTTCTTGCATACGAAAGCCCGGCCGAGCATCCCACTATTAGTGAGGAGGAGAAAATATACATTGAGACCTCAATTGGAGAAAGTGTCAACTTATTAAGTGCTACTGAGGTACAGTATCTATATCAAAAGTTAAGATGGATATGGAAGACGGTTGAAAGGCTTTGTGATGATTTGATTAATTGTTTTCTGTGAAGAAATTTAGCACACCATGGCGACAGTTCTTTACCTCCATGCCAGTCTATGCTATCATCGTGGCAAACTTTTGCCGCAGTTGGACCTTCTACCTCTTGCTCATCAGTCAGCCAGCTTACTTCGAGGAGGTCTTTGGCTTTCCCATCAGCAAGGTGAGTCGAAGTGTCTGCAATGAAGTAATGGCTCATAGTTAGGGATTTATATAACAGTGCTTCTTGATTAATCAAACAGTGATATGCAGGCTGAAGTCAGACACCTCTGACTCACCAAACACCTTTGCCCAGCAATTTTCAAAATAATAGACAATAAAAATGTCAGGTTGCCAGGCAAATTTGTGAATCCTTTGGCCTGCTACTGTCAGGGGTCGTCACAGTGGATCGTGGTCCGCATTATTGATTTGGCAAAGGTTTTACGCCGGATGCCCTTAATGACACAAGTCTTCTATTTATCAGGCTTGGGATCGGTAGTACAATGCACTGGGTTGTTTGTCCTAGTGGCTTGGTTGGCGGCTTTGAATAAACCGGTTTTGTCTAAAGTTAAGACTCTAGATGCTGGTGTGTAGTGGAGAATTTTGCTGCTCCACCTAGGAGCTCAAACTAAAACTATTTAATAGTTCAATATTTCAATATTAATATTTATAATATTAATAATAAAATTTTTATTCAAATAAAGATGTACATGATTTATTTAGTAATTAACAATTGTTCCCAATTGTTGTTGGTTGAATGTAATACTTAAAATAAACTTAAACATATTCTTTCTTTTAGGTGGGAATCCTGTCTGCTGTGCCCCACATGGTGATGACCATCATCGTACCAATTGGTGGGCAACTAGCCGACTTCTTGAGGAGCAATAAAATCCTGTCCACCACAACAGTGCGCAAGATCATGAACTGTGGAGGTTGGATTAGTGCACCATTTAAAGTAAAATAGCAGAAAAACAGTTACAGTAAACTGACTGACTTTTATTCTCTTGACTCTTAGGTTTTGGCATGGAGGCCACATTGCTGCTAGTGGTTGGATTCTCTCACACACGTGGAGTGGCCATCTCATTTCTTGTTCTAGCAGTGGGTTTCAGCGGCTTTGCCATATCAGGTCAGAAATAACACGAATTTACCAAAATTTATCAAAATGTATTTAAATAAAAACAATTCTGTTTACTTGTATTGCATGTCAGTACATTGTGTTTAATTTATTTTATCAAAGCGCTCTGGTTGAGCAGTGGCTATTTCTGTTGCGGGGCTGGCTTGAACCCAACTACCGAGACAGGGCAGATTCCACACACCTGTAATACTGGAAATAGACCCCAGGTGCAAACTTGAAAAAGAGATATTGTGGCACCACTGGGGCAACCCTCTGTACTTGTGTGAACACCAAAGGACTGTGTGCAGTTTTTTGAAAATAAAAAACAGCTATGCACTCAAAAGGGGAACAACTGGTGTGTATTACTTTAGAGAGGATATTTACACTACAAAAAATGTTCCTCCACTGTAGAGCTATCAATATCGCAATATGTTATTTGAGTCCACGACTACTAAGTGACTGATATATCAATCTGAGATGAACATCTAATACCTACACTTGAGCTACAGTATTTTTGATTACACAATGTTGGCTTCCTTTAAGCCTGTTGGGTTTTGTTCATCACATGACAGGTGGAAGATTAAATCAGCATACACATTTTTGTGTCACCAATTTTGACACATTCAAAGCTTTAGTAAATGTAATTACTTGTTTTTAATGTCTACTGTATATTCAAGTCGACATGAATCATGATGACACAATGGTCTTCTGTATTTTAGGTTTCAACGTGAATCATCTAGACATTGCTCCTCGTTATGCCAGTATCCTGATGGGCATTTCAAATGGTGTGGGAACTCTGTCGGGCATGGTTTGTCCTCTCATTGTGGGAGCACTTACCAAACACAAAGTGGGTTCTGCTTTAAATCTTAATATATGCCTCACTATACAGAGATTAACTATAGAAATTATAATGTCTTATATTGAAATCGAATTGATTACAAAATCTCGGTAATGATCACTATCTATTTACAGCCCGGCTTTTGTACAGGTCATGTGGTAACAGAAACACTGGTCTTATATACCTGTTATCCATGGTTATGACAAACTCATGTAAACCATGTGAACAGCAAACTAGTCTGGGAATGGTTTGGATGGATACTTTCTAACACAACTTACAAATAGGTTTTAAATATATGTTAAGTTATTTAGTCATTCAATTTAACATTTAGGTTCCTTATATTTAATTATGTTTTTGTGACTTTGAGAGCTATTCCAAAAGCTTGAACTTGATTTATATCATATTTTGTGGAATCCAGTCTTTTTTCAACCCTGCATAGTAAAGCAGTGCCAAACCTCTTCTGTGTTATAATTTCAGACAGTGGAATGTGAAACTCAGAAGTTGAAAATGCAGTGCTTGAAAGACATTGGTTAGGTTACTTGTTTAGATCCTTAGATCTTATCCTATGTCATTTTTGTCCAGACCATCCTTTTTTGACACTGACTTTAAATTTATTGTCTTGTTTTTTGGGTCCAATCAACCTCACTGCTGCAGGAGTAAAATAAAACAGAAAACAAAGCCTTGGCTCTCAGGAACCCTATAATATCAAGATTAAAGATTTTACTTTTTTAAAATAGTTCACTGTGCAGATCATAATACACCTAGTAGTATTACGTTTAATTCCTGTATGACTGGTGTCTTACATTTCACAGACCCGTCGGGAGTGGCAGAATGTGTTTGTGATTGCTTCCATGGTACACTACTGCGGCGTCATCTTTTATGCCATCTTTGCTTCCGGTGAGAAGCAAGACTGGGCCGACCCAGAAAGCACCAGCGATGAGAAGTGTGGCATCATTGAGGAAGATGAACTTGCTCAGGAGACTGAGCCCAGCTGTGACAGTGCTATCAACAGCAACAAGATAAAGTCTTATGGCACCACAACAGAAAATTCATCCGGGCGCAAGAAAGGCTGGAAGAAGAAAAGAGGAGTGACCATGCAGGAGGATGAGGAAAAAGAAGCTGTCTGGTATGAAAATGGGGACTTTCAAGAGCATTATCAATGACACTCGGTGAAGCACGAGGCCTGGACTCCTATCACCTTAATATTATGCTTTTAAGGTGAAGATTCATTTGAGCAGCTGTTAAAAATAACCACTAAAACATTAAACCATGTAATATAACCGATGTGCAATATGATGCAAAGAAATATGTTCTATGTTTTTGTCATTTTATTTGTTTTGTGTAAATTATTGATCTAGAATTTCTGAGATAAAGTAGGCATAGATAAAATATTTTGTTGTTTTTTTCTGATTTAAACATCAGGACAAAGTGGAAATATCATTACAATTATTATGAAACACTTTGTAATTAGTCATTCCAAATCTGTCCCTAATTACATCCAATTGGTGACGTGATATTTAGAAATACCACCTTAAGGTATACATGCAAGCTGTTACCTATGCAACCTACATGCTTTGATAGATATGTCGTATGCCCATTTTAGGAGATGTAATATATTAAAATGCTATATACCCATTTTATGAAACAGGTCTATGCACTGCTTTTGCAAAGTACCCTATGCAGACATTGCATAGAGATCTGATAAGCATTCAGTCAACACACAAGAATGAAACTCGTTAGTCTGGCGAATGGCTGGCTAATCAGCTCTGAATGACTGTTCTGGGCAATCTTTATGGATCAAACACCCAATGCTCCAAAAAGCTGTTAATGTAAAGCTTATTTAAGCTCATCAAAGTGAACAGCAGAGGATTGTGTGAACAGTTTTACCCCAAATTTGGAGAAATTGGCACCTGTTCACTGTGGGTGTCCATAAAAATATAATAAATAAAGACACCCTGAATAAGCTGCCAATCCGTTTCAAAGTGTCAAACACTTATTAGCAATTTAAAGCAGCCAATAGTTGGGGAGACACCAGAGAAACTGGTTTATTACCTCTGGGTTGCAGCCAAAGCAGCTGCTGGTCAAACAAAATATTTTTCTGTTATCAAATACATTTCAATACATACTAAAATAAGTATAGAAGATGGGCAAGTTGTATGTTGGGTTGAATTCTTAAATGCTTCATTTACGCTGTGTCATTGGAAAACGTTACTAAAACATTTATTATATTATTTTTTCTTCTTCTCCCGCTTATTTTAATTATTATTATTTGAAAATTTGGGTGAATTGCCACCAAAAACTTTAATTAACAGAAATAAAGTATCCAGTCATTCGGTTGCAATTGTGGAAAGACAAACTCTGCAGATATTCAAACAGAACTACATGGAGTGATCTGCATGTCTGAAGAGATTTAAGTCTTTTGATGATAAAAAATAATTCATGTTCAAAACCAGCAACGCACCTCCTTTATAAGCATGAATTACAGCTGTGCAAATTTAACTGATGATTGAAAGTAATGCAGTTGCAGTTGTTATACCTGTATCCACTTAACCTGCAGCAAATAAAAACTGTACTCCTCCGTATTCATAGTGTTTGTATTTTTTCATATTGACTCAAAGTTGGCCGGAGTAATTGCTCCAACGTGGTGCAGAAATACTTTTTGATTTAAGATGGTCAAGGCACTGGGTGGGACCTCACACCTTTAATATTAGAGACTTACCTTACTCAAAAAATATTTAATCAAGGCTCACATATAATCTATTGTCAAATTCAACTCCTTCACCACCAGAACATCAGGATCAGCAAAACTAACAGAAGGCTGCAACACCATCTCTAGACAAACTCAAAACTACAGGATTATATACCACACCAGACGAAGTTTTACAAGAACTGGAAGTGTTGTAAAAATTGAATAAAGGAAAAACAATGTGCAGAATTTTTTTATTAATAACAAATTTAGTATTAAGACGTTCATATGTCTAAATTTTACAATCCCATTTTATTGTTGTACTGTATTTTCAGTTTCCCCCCAATAATGAGTTAAACGTGCAAACAGTGAAGCAGTAACTACATCCTCTATCTCTGCATTTTTATGTTATCTAGCAGTTCCCTGAGAATCGCTGTAATTGTTTATGCTAACTTGCTTAAAGTGGCTGACATGGTAAAAGAGCTGACAGACGTCTGCTGGTTTTTGTCATGAAAGCGTAAACATCCTTTGCTTTATCGCTTTCAAACCTTTACTGAAATTTTTTTTCCAACAGCATTTTATCTCGTACGTAATGAGGCTGACGTTTTAAATCAGCTCAAAGACGCAAATATACCTGAACCTGATAGTTCCAGTCCAAATTAAAACTAAATTTGACATCTCCAGCATGACCTTCACCGGTTCTCAGAACATAACTGAGTTCAGTGGATTTCTGTGATAAACTGAGCTAAATGCTTAAAACAATTATGTTAATGCCTAATATTATTATGGTGTTCGTAATAAAGGTGGTATGGTGGCTACCAGCTAAAAGGTCCAGGTTTGATTCCCAGGTAGAGTACTTTCTGTGTGAAGTTGGCATGTTTTCCTCATGTGGGTTTCCTCCAGGTGCTCTGCTTAGAGTAATTGGAGATGACCTTGTGATGAATTGTCTGCATGTCATAGGTGTTTCCTGTCTTTGACCCAGTGAATTAGGCCCATTGTTCCCTGAAGATCATGAATGAATGAATGAATGTTCCTTATAAAGTTGACAATGGGTGTGTAAAATAAAAAATAGGTCAATGTGATTTATGGATTAATAATACTGTATTCATATAGAAATACTTACATTAATTAATACTTTATTAACCACTTTATCCCTGTGGACATTTACTGTAATCAGAGAAGACACAAAGTACCAAACTAATGGAGGTTGACGTCTAGAGAATAATTAGAGTAAAGTTTACTAGCAATCTCTTCTTTACACAAATTGCATTATCTTTCACAGCAGTCACTCTACACATAAACCTTGTGAAAGTTCAAGGTCACAAACTGTTATGGTTACAGACCTAGTGAACTGTATTCTGTATGTTTAAAACTTACTTCGAGCTGTGTTACTCTTATCTTAAGCCTTTATCTAAGATTTAATGATGTGGTGCTGCTCAGCGGTGGTAACTTATTCATACATTCGATGGTGTGGTGATGCCAGACAGTGTGACCTTCAACATATGACATATTGACAGATTGAGTTATGTGTCTTTATTCACTGCCAGAATCCTGTAAATGTTTAACAGAATTACTGTGGGTGGAATTGTTGGTGTCTCAAAGCCTGTCAGATACAAGGAATCTATGTCTTTTTTTCTAGTTTAAGCTGCTCCCGTTAAGGGATGTCACAGCAGATTATGATCAACATTTTTTATCCAGACTTGGGACTGGCACTAAAATGCACTGGTTTGTGCATCATAGTGGTTAGGGAACCACCCATCTGACTGATGGTAGCGCCAATTTCGGACCGGGGAGTTCAATTGAATTCAATAATTGAGTTGAATAATTAATTTGAAAAAGCATATTTTACTGACTGAAGCTCCGGTACCTTCTACAAAGTCAGCAGATTCAGAATTGCAGATGATGGTGTTTGACATTTAACTGGTCAATAATGTGTAACCTGTTATTATATTATTATAACACATTATTGTTGGTGTAGTAATTAAACAGACCTTTAGTCATTTAGGACACAGCCCAAAGCTGCTTTCTTTTCAGCTGTGTAAGTTTAATGAGGTGAAACAAACAATTTGAAAAGCAAACTTAATGTTAACGAAACCCTCGCACTACTATCTGTAAAACTTTAATCGCTGGGTTATATCAGTGATACAACACTTATGTGGCATGTGAAAAGACATTACATCAACAGTGAGTAAAGTCCAGAACAGTGGTGTTAAAATAGCATTCGGTAGAGCCCTGTCCATGTCTGTGTGTCCTTCTCCCAAGGCCATCCACTCCTACTCCATACCCCCACTCCTCTCTCCTCACAACTGAAGCAGCCAATAGCAAAGGTTTTGTTTATTTCAAAAGCAACGTGTTGACTTAGAAAGGCCCACTGCATGGAGCAACAGCCAGTAAATGATTAAGGGGTTGTTTTTTAAACATCCATTTACATTTACAAGAGCTCCGGCCATCATCATTCTATTGTATCACATTTTTCTAGTAGGGTGGGCATTCAATGCAGGAGCTGAAGTGACTCAAGGCCAACAACACTGGGAAGGGTGTGAGCATAATGCTAAATCATTTGTGTTGGTGCATCTTTTTGATTTGTGTTTGTGGTTAGATTGAGGGGAATTAATGCTTATTAAGTTCATTTTAACCCTGGTAAGCAGTTTTGGTTGGTTGTGTTCAATAGGGCTTTCATACATTAAATATATAAGCCCTTTAAACTACATCCAAGATGTGCATCTGTGGACTTATGGGTTGTGTTGCAATAAACAAGCGGCTAAATATAACCTAAGTCATTTTTTTTTATAATTTATTTATTAATTTTCGTACCAATTTTAGCTGACACACACTCCATCTAATGTGTTGGTAGTCCCAACAACTTATTCACTCATACTTGGATGTGGATTTGAGTATGGCATTGGGTACAGAAAGTGTTCCTCTTTCCTGTACAGGCACCTTGGTCAACCAAGGTCTTTACACAGTGTTGATAGCTTAAACCATTATTCTGATATTTTCCACCAAGCAGACTGCAGACAGGTAGCAGAGCCGAGATTCAAACACAGAATCTCGGCAATCAGAATCTCGGCACTTACACTTCTAAGACTTTGGCAAGGACTGTTTGGGTTTAGCCTGATATGGTTATTTTGCACAATTGAGGTCCATGAACAATTTGCTGGGATTTTTGTGACAGGAACAAACTTGCCTGGCCTGCAAGATACCCAAGATTGAACCCATCCATAACATTTAAATTAAATCAAATTGTAAGTAGGACAAGCCTGAACTTACTCCTTCTCTTTTGGCAGAATGAAAGTCAGTTTGGGGGAACATGCTTTTCGAATTAGTTCGTTTTAAAATTGTGATTAGAGTATTGAGTTATTTAGTTATTTGATAAGTGTTTGTGTTCGATACTTATGTGCTTACATGTGTGTATTTAAGTGCAAACAGTCTGTACTTTACCTCCCATGTAGACTGTGCTGTCCTGATAAATGTGCAGTCAGTACTGAGTGCTCTATCTGTGGGACTGTCAGCCAAAGTTTGGGCTAATGGGAGAAGTCAGATGAGGGGATTGGGGGAGGACTATTAGTTCTGATGGAGAAGAAGTTTAATTAATAACCACTGTCCTCTTTACTCATGACCCCCAGCTCACAATCCAGCCAAGCTCTTAACTGAAGTAGTTATTCGTCTGTATCAGAGTAATGATGCTTTCAAACCCTGAATTTTAAATTAATATCACGATCAAGAAGCTGATTGGAGCATTTAATTAAAAGCTGAAAATAGGTAGGAAAACATTTTTAAAAAATCATGCATGCAAAAGCAATAAATGCTAGTATTTCAAGCCTAACCAATGCTTAGGACCTAAATTACTGAACGCTATAAGAAAGTGACAGTTATTACTCAGTATACTGCAGTATGACTTTGGCTTCGATTTGCAGTTTACTATAGAAACGTTAAAGGATTAAAATACAGTGTAATAAATATACAAGGATGTATACAAGCTTAAACTAGACTAGTGACCTATTTTTAAATAGCTAACTTTCCCAAATATCGGAGGAACTGCTATTGCTATTTTTTCTGTCAGGATGAATTACTCTGATAGTGCTGAGATGATATGTGAGCATACTAACTGTGAGTCTTTAAGCCTAATTAGTGACTACTGGGAAGTGAGGTCAAAATTAACATGAAGCTGGTCAACATCTCGACCTTCATTAAAACTATTTACAATGAAAGTACAATCACGGTAATGTTGCAGTTTTTAGGTCTAAAACCACTTAAACACGTTTAACGTCTTTTATTGCGGCTTGCATGTCTAAAAGCTTACCATGTATTCTACATGAATCTAAAAATCTAATTTAATCAGATTTACCACACATATTTATGTCACCTAAGAGAAATCAAAGAGAAAGATCAATATTTAAAACAGTAACTGAATGAAATTATGTTATTATGTTCAGAAAAAACCTTTCATATTTGCAAAGAAATACAAAAAAAAACCCAATGTTTTTTATTGTTTTACTTTTAGTGCTGTCAAAATCATAGTGAACTAGGTTCATTCATTTGAAATATTTGACACATTAAAATACATTAACGTAACTGGGTGTTTACTTCCTGTGGGGAATAAACTTTGACATGCGACATCAGACCATCGTGCTGGTTTTACTTTTAAATTCTTGCCTGAATGTTATTCTCTATTTTAATTTATGTAACCTGTTCCACCATCATGACTATGATTTTTTATTGAAAAATTCACACATATCCTTAGAAAGGCTATAAGGTGGTACAGCAGTAATTTAAGCTGACTACCATGCTGGGATCCAGGGTTTGAATTGACAGTAAAGCTCTCAGGCAGACAGTCATCTATGATATGCTATGTCTAAGATACATGCTGATTGATTGGTGTCCTGCCCCGAGTATGTTATTCCATTGTACCCAGTGATTGATGGAAAAGGTGGTTACAAATCATAAAAACATAAACCTTGTATAGAAATTAATTATGCAGTTTTTTTCCCTTTAGGGTTTATTCATCAATTTTGTTCTGCACTCTGAAATATTCTGGGGCAAAGACACAATTCTGGATGAATGAGTGGATTGAATCTGATGTCAATGTGGTGGGACCTCTCCAGATCCCACCTAACGATGGGTTTCCACTGGCAGATGGATTACATTTCTTTGGTAAGCATTTTTTTTTACAATGACCGGGCAGTAAATTTGGCTGTGGTGACTAAATGTAGCCTTTACATAAGTTACATACACAAGGGTGGACAAGAAGACATAAACTGAAAATAACATGACCAAATAGATATACTTATTGTTTTATATCAGCCTTGACATCAGTAAGTTCTGTTTTTGATTAGAGTATGTGAAAGTTACTTAGCTTATTACTATCCAGCTATCTGTGATTGTCAGGTTAATAAGCAACTTTGGCAACCTTTGCTCCCCTTGGCACTCTGGAGATTTGGTTTAAGACATCCTGGAGTGAGTGGGTGATGAAAAGGAAGTTCATTTTCAGCAGTACAGAAGAAGGACTAAACATTTTTTGAACAAAGGAATTGAAAATGTTGTCAGCAGCTGGTCGGTTTTTTGGCACTTTACTGAGGTCCCGCTGAAATGTTTATGGGGCAGGTGAAGACTTCAGGTTAGTAAAAACTCAGAATCTCAAAAACTCAAAATCAGCAAGAATTCTGTTATCGGTGACATTAGTTACATTTGTAGTTGAAAGGTTTTCGCTATTCTGAAGCAACTTAAGTGAAAATGACTCATAAAAATGTTAATAATCTTGTGGAACTACTTGGATTTTAACATGAAATCATAAAATATACAATATTTATGCAAGAACTGATAACTGAACTAATAGCCAACGTAATAAATTCTGTAAATCTGAACAAGGATGTGGAGATTGGCAGTATGGCACGGTTTAGGAATTATGTCATTCTGCCTTTCCAATTTTTATGACAAATGGGACATGAATGCACATACAATGGATAGTAACTAGTGGGTTGGATACACAATGACGACCAGTGATGCAACTGAGAAAATTTGATAAGCATGCTTAGGTGCCTGTCCAGTGGTGTTGTTAGTAGAACAACACAGAAAATATATGTATTATATAATATTGAACAACAGTTTTGGGACAAGTTCCTGTTTTTCAAAGCATGGTCTTAATATGTCAGTATTAAAGAGGCAGGCGGCATGGTGGCTTAATGGGTAGCCCTGTCGCCTCACAGCAAAAAGGTCCTGAGGTCAATCCCCAGGTGTGGCGATCTAGGTCCTTTTTGTGTGGAGTTTTTATGTTCTCCCCGTGTCCGTGTACTCCGGTTTCCTCCCACAGTCCAAAGACATGCTACCAGGTTGTTTGGAGACACTGGATTGTCCAGTAGGTACTGGCGATGGACTGGCACCTCATCCAGGGTGTTTCCTTGTGCCTTGCGCCCATTGAAAAGCTGGGATAGACTCCAGCACCCCTACTGACCCTAAATAGAATAAGGGGTTAAAGAAAATGAACTGATGATTAAAGAAGCATAGCTGTAACAGGATTATTACAGGGTGCATCAATACCCCGAGTTTATCACGAAGAAGCAAACTTGAGCTTTCTAGTTTAGTAACATGTGTAAACGGACCACTTGTCTAATCAATGTCATTGTGTCCTTCTCTTTCAGATATTCTGGCAGAGCAGAGTGGCCCTCTGTTACAGGACCAGGAGGTCTTACCCTTCAGCGGCTATTCCAGCATGCAGTACTCCACAGTGGAGCAATCCATGTCCCCACCATCCTATTACTCCAATCAACACTTTTACCCCCAGTACAGTGCGGAGGAATGGTGCTCGCCGTCTACAATGCTGGAACTGAGGAAAGGTTCGCTCGAAGGGGGATATGAAACAGAGATAAAGCAACCGTCACCTGTCAATCCCACTGTTTATAAGAGACCCAGAC
Source organism: Microcambeva barbata (assembly GCA_034509105.1). NCBI lineage: Eukaryota > Metazoa > Chordata > Actinopteri > Siluriformes > Trichomycteridae > Microcambeva > Microcambeva barbata. The sequence goes on along the minus strand of JAYDZF010000007.1, from coordinate 17,849,474 downwards.
ATTCTGCCCATTTGGGCAGGTTCAAAGGGGAAGAACTGTGTGTGGTGTGTGGGGACAAAGCATCTGGGTACCATTATAATGCTCTCACCTGTGAAGGATGTAAAGGTGAGGACCAAACTCATTTTCTACTTTTTCTCTAATAGCAGCTTGTGCACCATTGGTCATATCAACAAAAACAAAATGATCAGATCGCAAAGCAATATCACTTACTCAAGGATGATATGATCGTCATCCTTCTCACCCAACTACATGGCTATAGCATCTTTTTTGGCCCAAACTATAAATAAAAAAATAAAAAGAGAATCCTATGTCCCTGAACTTAAATGTTTAAACTTTTTTTTTTACCTATAAGCTTCATTTTTTATGTACAGACTTGTAACATGTCTAGGGTAATGATTTATATAGCATATTCCATTTTAAGGCCAACATTCCAAAAAGCATCAAATAAAACATTGGTCAGGCTACTCAGGTGGTGCAGCAGTCAAACATGCTAGCAGACCAGAGTAGAGATTTTGAATACATCAAAATGAATACAATTTTCTCTCTTATATATGGCAGTGATTAGCTGTTGTTCATAAGATGTTTGGACAGGGTTTCTTATAACTGGTTCAATTATTACTTCTGCTGACTGAACACTGATTAGGGTTTTCCTCTCCAAACACAAAGCTGACCCGAAAATGAACTCACCTCGTGAAGGCGAAAGGATGCATGTGTGTGTGTGTGGGGGGGGGGATGGGGGGAAGAAGGGTTCTATCAGTAGAGGTGAAGTGTAACACAATCTAGGTATGAATTAGGGGGAAATGAGGGTGGGGTAATTTAGTAAAAATAAATCAATGATAATTACTGTGGGCTGCATGGTGGCTTAGTGGGTAGCAATGTCGCCTCACAGCAAGAAGGTCCTGGGTTCGATCCCCGGCTTGGGCGATCTAGGTCCTTTCTGTGTGGAGTCTGCATGTTCTCCCTGTGTCCGTGTGGGTTTCGTCCGGGTACTCTGGTTTCCTCCCACAGTCCAAAGTCATGCTACCAGGTTAATTGGAGACACTGAATTGTCCTGTAGGTACCTGTGATTGACTGGCGCCCCATCCAGGCACCTTGTACCTTTTGCCAGATGAAGAGCTGGGATCGGCTCCATCACTAAGTCAATAAGCAAAGGCTGGTCTGTTTGGTCAGATCCAGCAGGCAACCTATTGTCACTCAGTTTGCTGAAAAAGTTAATGATGGTTCTGATCAAAAGATGTCAGAACAGACAGTGTTTCTCAGTGGCAGGTGTTGGACCAACAGTTGGACCAACACAATATTAGAAAGGTGGTCATAATGTATTCATGATCTGTGTAAATGATATAAACTGCCCTATGAATCATTTTGATTTACAGGACTGTTCTTCCAACATCCCTAGAATAAAATAGACTCTATTAGCAAAGCTTTATAGCACTTTATAAATGTCCCTGGAGCAACAGCGCAATAAACAACATGCAACCCCATGCCCCAAATTTAGCTCTTTGGAAACATGTTGGCTGAATGACTGCTAGTGTAATTCCACCTGTACATGGAGCTACTGGCCTGTGTGTGCTTAGTCCCAGTGGCTTGGCTCATCTCAATGCTCCATCACGCCAGTCTAGATTTTGTTCCCTCTCAGCTTTCTGCTGAATAATGCCACAGGCAACTAGAGCCCGATGATGCCATGCAATGTTAATGTGTGTCATTGTGTTCATCAGTTCATGCTAGAATGTGTAATTACTTGTCCCAGAAGCACAGGGCTTCTGGACACTGCTGCCTGGAACTAGGAATGGAGCAGGATCGATGTCACAGCATCTGCTTGACTTACTATGTTCTTTCAAAAGGGAACGTTTCCAAGGTCAAATAGAGGTCACAGCTTTTAATTGTTCTTTGTGATTCGAAATGCACTCGCACTGACAGGTAACGTCAAGGTTAGATACAGCAAAAATTCGAGAAATAGATCAGACCCAGGTTCTCAGGATCTCTGCAACGCAGAGCATAGACACACTTTAATTTATTAACTCCCGAATTGAAGTGATGTGAACGGAACTGATTATCTCAGCACCTGTTAATGGGTGGGATATATTAGGCCGGAAGACGTAAGGGTTTGAGCATGTTTGAGAAGGGCCAAATCAAGTCAGATCAGAGCACACCTGATTTCCCTAGGTTAATTAGCTGGTCTCTGTTAGAAAGCTGATCATGTGACCTAATGAATTTGTTGAAACAAAGACCAGCAGCCACACAAGCCCTTTATAGATGCAGTTTGACACCCCTGACGTAGAGAGAGAAGGCTGGCCCATGTGGTCTGATTCAACAGACGTACTACTAACTAAGTTAATGCTGGCTGTGATAGAAAGGTAACAGAAAACAAAACACAGCACAGCTGGAGGACTGATTTGGCTGAAAGAGGGGGGGGGGACCCAGAGGTTCAAACCTTCCAACATTCTATACTCTAATTAAAAGCACTTTTAAAACATGATGCCTGAAACACACTCCAAAAAAGTGGAAACAAAAGCAAAATTTGATTGAAAAGTACAGGTAACAGGTGAGGGAATCGTGACTGAGTATGAAAGAGATCAGCCTTTTCAAACAATGAAGGGTGATTACTCCGCCAAACTGTAAAATACAGTCAGAAGTCACAGGACACCCTTTTATTTTATAAATAAAATTGAAATAAAATATTAAATAATAAAAATAAACTATCAAAGATAATTACAGAAATTGTAATAAAACAGAAATTACAAATATAAAATTGATAAGTATAGCTTTATAAATAAAAGGATGTTCACCAACTTTTCACTGACCCAGTACAACTTATTTGGAATTAGTGTTTGCACAAAGTGAATTGACAACTCCGAATGACCCTTAATAGGAAATAAATGTGTATAACATGACATGTTATTGATTGCAGGGTTTTTCAGAAGAAGTATAACAAAGAATGCTGTGTATAAGTGCAAGAGCGGTGGTAACTGTGAGATGGACATGTACATGAGGAGAAAGTGTCAGGAATGTCGTCTCCGGAAGTGCAAAGAAATGGGCATGCTGGCAGAATGTAAGTACATAATTACAAACCTGTTTATTACTGATTAATAACGTCGAATTTTCCCTTAAAACAATAATTATACTTCAATCTGAGTAACAATAGCAATACACAATTAATACATTTGAAAGAAAGCTGTATGTTCTTCATTACAACATTCTCACCTATGCATAAAATTAAGTAAATAATGATGAAGCTTTGATTTTGTACAGATTTTATACACCCCGATCAAGCCTAACATTATGACCACTTTCCTAACATTGTGTTGGTCCCACTTTTGCTGCCCCATACACAACAAAACTGTCCTGCACTGTGCACCTTTCTATCAGAACCAACATTCACTTCTTCAGCAATTTGAGCTACAGTAGCTCGATTGTTGAATCGAATCACATGGGCCAGTCTTCAGTGCTCACTTGCATCAATGAGCCTTGACCGCCCATGACCCTGTCGCCAGTTTATCAATTTTGAGACTGACTACTGACTATCAGCACTACAGGTACACCCCTCAGCAGCTGCCTTTTTGGAGATGCTCTGATCCAGTCGTCTAGCCTCGTGTGTCCTGCTTCTAACATCTTATTTAGCCGTGATGAAGAGATAACCAGTGCCTTTCACTTCACCTGTCAGAGATCCTAATGTTATGCCTGATTGGGGTATTTAATATACAATAAAGAGGTCAGACAATCATGATGAGTGGGAAGAACTGGCTCATAACTGACATTCCAATTGGCATGAGTAAGGTTTTACAAATGTATAAACACAATATAAGGTAATAGGCTGTTAAACCATTTAAAATGTGCAAATGGCTGAATTTTAATACTAGTTTATCCACAGCATACCTCACTTGTCATAACATTGTATTATAAATAATACAATCATCTCAGAGACTGACAGTCAGACTGTGGGCACTGGCTCATATTAAACAGATAGCGATTAGCATAGATTCAGAAGCTAATATTGACAAAGGAAAACAATCCTGAACACAGTGTTATGTGGTTGAAACATGAGAACTGTTTAAAAATGTATTGTGCTATGAATAAAAGTAAAGGTAGAGTTGAAGAAAGCCTTTGCATGGAAGTCCTTGTGATAAAGCCTACATATCCATGCTACTGTGCATGTCAGCTAAAATGAAGAGCAGCCTATGCTCAGGTCAAGTTGCTCATGAATAATACAGGAAAGTGTATATTAATATTGCAGGTATTTTGGATTCAGTGATCAACCTGTTCCCAAGTTGTTTTTACTTATCAAGCAGGTCAGTTTTGGTATGCCTCCAGTGAAGAAATGTGAAATGAAATGGTGTAACTATGACTAAACCATAATATTTGTGTTTGACGTGGTTTTAAATGTGAAATTACACAGTGAAACTATGACTTGACCATATTTGCTTTTGCACATCATTAAAGAAAGGGAAGTCATTTCAAGGAAACTATTTTAACAGGTAATTTCTTGATATCCATCAAACAAGTGATTCAAAGCAACTCCCAATCAGAGACTGGGTGGAAAAAATCAAAAGTGAAATAAGATTTTCCTACATAGATTGATGTGTACTAGTTCAAGAAATTTAAGTATTAAAGAATGTATCGGTGTGTGTGCGAGGGGGGTCATGCTGGCAGACCAACCAGATAGTTATCTGGTTAACTGGTTTGTAACCCTTCTTCTACAGTAATCTTTTATAATAATCATTTACAGATAAAACAATTCCATTATTATACATATGCACCATGTATGTCCAGGTTTGCTAACAGAGATTCAGTGCAAGTCTAAAAGGCTGAGAAAAAATCCCAAGTCCTCACAGGAAGATGACACGGGATATGACACAGAAGTGGGAGACAGTGGGGATGCTAAACAAGTTACGTCCACAACCAAAACATTAAAAGTAAGTGCATCTGCTTGCTTGGATCATGAAACAGACAGTTGTTGTGCCATGGATAAAGTAGCTTTCTTTTTCACTTATTATACTTCAGGAAAAGGTGGAATTAAACCCTGAGCAACAAACTTTACTAACTTATATCCTTGATGCATACAACAAACATCGCATTCCTCCAGATATGGCAAAGAGACTGGTATGTTATTTGTGAACAAATATTGCATTTGCAACATTATTAAAGTATGTGTCTGAATAAATGGTTTTAAATTAGGTACACTAATCATTCATAACATTATGATCACTGTCCCATGATGCACTGTTTTCTAACACCTTTCTATCATGACTGGCTGATCAGTGCATTTCTATAAAAAACAGTTAAATATAGCTTTTAAAGTCTCATTTGCAAAATTTACCAGCAGCTAAGAATGAGCATTTGTTCATGTTACTGTTAATGGATAATTGTATCTTTTACTTCCTGTCACTGCTCAGGTATAATGATGGATGTATAATAAACTCAAATCACTTTCATACAAGTTTGCTATAGTCACATATTTAGTGTTGTATTTCCAGCTGCAGGAGCAGTTCAGTGAAGAGGAGAACTTCCTCCTACTGACCGAGATGGCAACAAGCCACGTCCAAGTTCTGGTTGAGTTTACAAAAAACATCCCAGGTCAGAATTCAACTACAAACATCATTTCTAAACTTTGTCAGTAAATGATTGAGTAAATAATTAATAGCAAAAATGATTCCATGCTTGTTTTACATTAAAATAATATGATGGTTTTCTGACCCGTGAACAGGTTTCCAATCTTTGGACCATGAAGATCAGATCGCATTACTTAAGGGTTCGGCGGTGGAGGCCATGTTCCTGCGCTCTGCTCAGGCCTTCACCAAGAAGCTTCCACATGGACACACAGAGGTCCTGGAGGAGAGAATCAGAAAGAGTGGTATGTTGTCTATAGCACACTGCAGGATGTGCAGATTCTAAAAATACTGAAGACCTATTTGCTTTTGTGCAATCGATTAAGAATGTTTTAAAAAGGAATATGCAGTAAATGTCTTCCAATTGACCACATATGCTTGTCTCTAGAATATGTGGCATTACAATGACTTACTGGTTGGGTTGGGAGGGGTCTTGTTTCCCCTGAACTACAGGACGTAATGACCAATGATTAATATTTTTTTCCTGAAGTAGGAACAAAGTTGCACATTTCCCATTTTGGTTTAAAAATGTTAATTTAATTTATTTAAATTTCAAAACAAATGGACCCCGCAACATCAGCCAGGCGCAGTGAATATCATCAGCACTCTCTGCTGTTTAAAGTAAATCATTCATTATAATTGAACCACCATCAATTTTGAACTGTCTTGTGGTGCATTGTTACATCCCTACCGTCTACAATGTTAAGTTTGCACGTTCATGGTATTCAGGAGGTGTTCTGTTTGAACTTATTTGCCCCTGTGTGTAAGTGAGTGAATGGGCATAAGCACCCTGTGGTTCCAGAAAGAATAAAGCAGCTACTTATCATAAATTAGTCCATTCATTAATGGGCTGATCCATTATTTATTTAATTAATTATTGTAGGTCTCCAAATTTACAGCTGTCCTAATTATGATTAAGTGGCAACTTCAAATAAATGTAAAACAAATGGAAATGCATAAAACTGAGCAGAGTTCATTCCCTCTTCACACACCAGTTCCTGGAACAGACTGAAAATTCCCCATCACACATTCATTTCTGTTTGAAGCAGATCAAATCAGTTTTAAACCAGTCTTTCAGTCTTGTGATAGGTGATGGAGCGCTGTCACCTCGGCACCTGGATTTGCCACTGAGGAGGTCGATTGAGAATGTCACTCTGTCCCCCTGCGAAAGGCCAAAAATATTCACACCAAAGGCCGTGATACAGCTACTGTCTAAAGAGGCCATTGTTCTCTATCTAAACATCGAGAGGCCTATTATCCTTCACTCATCCCCTCTGGTTTGAAGGCTATGTGATGTGTATATGTATGCAGCATTCCCCCCACCTCTTATTTTGGGAGATTGCTGATAAAGGTTATTGCTCAGTCTGAAAGGATATGAATGAACATCTGAAAGGAGCTTCTGCTGTTATGATCGCGTCTTTGTGAGATGAATCAGTGGAACCTGTACATAAGAATAACAGATGCATTCTTCTAAACTGCAAAATTGTTTGTCTTAAATAAACATATGATTTTCCACTGAAAACACTTAGTGTGCTCTTCTCGTGTAAGGCATGTTCAAACAAAACAAAAAAGTTCAGAACAGGTTTGTGGACACCTTAGTACAAGCTTATCTGAGAAACTTTGGAGAACCATGATTTTGAAGTGTTTCTTTGGAATCTTTGCTACTATATAGCTCATTCACACTAATGTTGCCAAACAATTGTCTTTATGGTCTTTCTCGTTGGTGTAGTTATGCAGGAAGATATAATGGCCTGTAAAGTTACACTGATCAGACATAACATCTGACGACATTCCTAACTGACCTGGCTATGCAGGCTTTACGTCTTTGTCAATTTTAGCTACAGTAGCTCGTCTGTTAAATCGGGCCACACTGACCAGCCTTACACCACTGCTCCTTCATTTAATAGAAACTGACCACTGCATAAGACCATAATAATGTTATACCTATTCAGTGTATGAGTATAATTGTTTATCTTTGTTTTATATCCATTGGCAAAGAGTGGTTTGAAACACTTGCACTCAATTATTCTAAGGAATGTCCATATGCTTTTTGCTACTGGCTTTCATACCTTTCAAATATCACTTATAGAGCTTCAATGTTTCATATATTATGACTATCCAAGCTAGTTTTCTGAACATATATATTCTCCTTACAACCATGGTCACCCCTGCATTCCTATATGTACCATGCATAATATTTCTGTCAAAAATACAAAAAGCTTTACTTCAAATGTTAAAACTGAGTTAAAGTTTACCTAAATGTATTTACTAACCCTTCGTTCAAGGTTTCCCTTAATTGGATTTAAACAATGTCTCTACACTGAACACTTTCCATCAAAATAGAGCTCTCAGTTCTCATAGCCAACAAAGAATAATAATTATACCAATCCTAACGATTATACAAAGACCTCATACAAAGCCGGCAACCCCTTTAGAACAGGCTCCAAATGAAGGGTGTTTCTGATAATCCTGCTGAATTTTGAACACACACACACACACACACACACACACACACACACAGCTGTGTATTTAAAAACTACATTCAGATAGATTTATCATGAGTTGGGGATTGATTAAAGTATCCCATAATTCCTTAAAATTTTATTCATGATGAAGATATAATGCTGGATTTGTATAAATCTTTTTTTTTTTTTTTACAAAAACATAAACTGAAAAGATCAAGCATTTGGTTATGCCAGCTGCCCGCATCATCTGATTCACTGTGGTGTCTCGATCAGTTAAAATACCCAGTCACATGGCTTGGTTGTTTTGAGTCAGTGGCCAGTGCTTGAAATGTGACGGATCAGGCTGCCTCCTAGTGGCTTTTCCCTATCCAGGGATGCTGTTTAGTTTCAAAGCACTTCAAGAACGTGAATTTTAACTCAACTATTTAGTTACATACTGATGTTTAGTAGCTACTGTTAACACAATTCACTATACAGTATAAAAAGCCTTTAATGTTGTTCACTAGGCTGAGACATTTACTACACATGTTCCCTATATTTCCTACTTCTGTTTCTCTAGATGTTTCATTTATTTATTACTTACACAAACTCGATTCTAGTTCCATTTTGAAATACTGCACATTTACTCGTCCAATTACATATCAGATCTGATTATAGTTATGTTTTTTTTCTTTAATAAAGCATACTTTTGAGTTCCACACTTAGCAACAACTTTAAAACACAATTAAGATCAATCTAATATATCTATTATACTTTTATTAACAGTCAGTGAAAATGTCAAGATGATCCTATCAGTAAAAAGAAATTCAACGACAATCTTTTCATTTTTTTGGGTTTGGCTTATTAGAATCTTTAAATTCTTTGTTATACTTTCAATTCATTTTTTTTTAGATATTAGATATGATCTAATCATTTTTACAAGGAAATACATAAGCATAGGCCTATAAGCCAACACAGTGTGTTATTATTATATAATAGATGTATGAAGTACCAGTTTTATTAATATTAATATTTTAGGATCATTTACAAGCGTATATGTATGTCTGTGCATGTCTGTGTTTTCATTGCTTTATTACTATCGACACATACAGTGTGACTTTATAGGCTAATTAAAATTTAATTAACCAGACACACTGTGATTCAAACTATGAATTATTAAAATAATTGTTTAACATTTATTTGTAGGATTGGATGGCCTTGCCAGGAAACCATGTAATAAAATTATTTCAGCTTATTTTTGTAATCAGGTTTCTAAAGTGATTTCCTGAAAGTTTTTTTCCCACTTCTGGAAATGTAAATGCATTAAGCATATTTAACTTATGTCTCATTTGTGATATTTCCGTAGGGATATCTGAAGAGTTTATCACACCTATGTTCAACTTCTATAAAAGTATTGGGGAGCTCCAAATGATGCAGGAGGAGCATGCTCTTCTCACAGCTATAACCATTCTTTCACCAGGTAAGTAAATACTCCATACACAGTGAATCATACTTCTCAACCAACGTTTTCAATGGAAAAAAGACGAATGCAGCTTTTTCAGGAAGTAGGAACAGAAAATGTAGAGCTGGTCTTAATGACTCTCGGTTGCTCACCTGTAAAGATAGCTGCTTATCAAAAGGAGTGGCTACCTGCAGCTTTAACACCAGCATTATTAAATTATTTTTCCATTTTATTTAATGACCTGGTGTTTATGAGGGCGTATTATGCACTTAGTACTTTGCTTCAAAGTAAAAGCCAAACATTTTAAGTGGCCCTAATAATGCGTCTTGGAGAAACTTGAGGTTTACTTAGATTGATGTTTTAGTAAATTAAGCTTTACAAGTCGTACGTTTTAGAATCTTTCAGTGTAATAATATTCAACCTTGACATTCGGCACATTTAGGCGTATAAATAACACGGAATATTTACTTTAAATGTTTAGACCTCAAACTAATGTTCAGTTTAACTCGATTTTTAAACTGCTAATGCTAGTTGTTGCCAACGCTCAAGTTAGTGACTATCACAAAACTACCGGAATTTAACAAAGCAATACGTTTATTTATTTATTTATTTATTTATGTCAGGGGATCCCACACTTCCGTGTCTTGAGACGTACTTGAGAAGTACTTTTTGGAACTGGGGTAAACTGAATGGTGTCAGCCAGGTTTATGTAGTCTGGACAGTAGCTGCTGGTTAGTTCTCGAACAGACTTCTAAGTGTTCATCAGTAATGAACTGATATTTACACAAGAAAGGTTAATCCAAAGGTGCAGTCAGAGTCTTCCATGTATGAATGAAGCAGTTGTCTTGGCAGTGTTCTTGCTGAAATCAAACTGTCAATTACTTTGACCTGATTGAATGAGGTGCAATCTACCTCATTGGTAGACAATGATCAACGTTTTGATCAATACTTTCTCTCACTGTTCTGACTAGTACATTCCTGAATATTGAGACTTTTGACTAGACGTCTAAGAAAAGTGATTCTTTGCCTGAAATAAATAATGTCTACACAAAACAGAGGTCAAAACAGAATCCATTAAAAATGGCAAACATGACGTTATGACTTTTCTGTTCAAACTAAACCTACTATTAGATGGATTTTTATCTTAAAATAACGTTTATTCGATATTATTTGTGATAATCTTTTTCATAGCACTGTATACACTGCACATTTTGCATTACATTCACCTAATTATCTGTTGACATGATGAATATGATCTTTTAATTTGGGCTGTTCTAGGTCTGGTAATAACACAGTGTTGTTTTTAATTTGGTAGACCGGCCCTATGTTAAAGACCAGCAGGCTGTAGAGCGACTCCAGGAAGCCATGCTGGAGGTGCTGTGGAAGTTCTGCAAGCTGAATCACCCTCAGGAGCCACAGCATTTTGCCCGACTGTTGGGTCGACTGACTGAGCTGCGCACCCTACACCACCATCATGCTGAAATGCTGGAGTCGTGGCGGATGAGCGACCACAAGTTCAACCCTCTGCTCTGTGAGATTTGGGATGTACAGTAATTCAGCAGGCATAGCAAACAAGCAAATTCCAAGGACTTTATGCATATAGAATTTGATATGCTTGGAGTGTTATGAATGGAAGGTCCAAGCATTGTTAATAGTAACTGTAATGATTATTGTATACTCGTTCATGTATGTCATTCAAAATTTGTATTAAATCAATGCAATAGAATTTAAATGTTTGTGTTTGAACAATAACATTATTGCTGTTGATAACTGATTTATGCTCATCAGACATGTGTTGGGTTCATTGTCACATGGAACCGAGATGACAGCACAAAACGTACATACACAACAGTAGTATATTTTGAGAGGTGAAAGGCAACCAGTGTACCCAGTAAAATGTGTAAAACTTTTTACAATCAATGGCATGAGAATGGGATCAAACCCATGATTTTATAACCTTTTATCATCATTTTTTGTAACACCCTACCCTTACTACTCACTACTTGGAAGAATCCTTTAGTATTTAATTTGACAAACTGCTCATTGTTTGAAAGAGAAAAAGTTTAACATGATATCTACTTTAGTTTCTTTAATTTCATGAATATATCTTTTCTTATTTATAAATATTATTGTTGTGTTTGCTAAGTAGACAGAACTTTGGAACAATAAAATCTGAGCTATGCTAAACGATTTTATGTCAAGGTTTAAACACAGTCTTAATCCCCGATGGTGTGACATAACAATGGCTGGATGTCACCGAACTGGTTTGGAAAGGAAAATGTTTACGATATGATGAATTTAGCAAACATCTTTCAACAAAAATGTCTCACCAAGGTTACAGTTATCTTCTAAATATTTGTTGAGATCAGGACTGATTTTGTAAATATAAGATTTAGTGCAGTAGCTGAAATCCATCATCTTGTTTCTTGGGCGAGAAAAAGCAGAATATTAAAACATACATTATCTACTATATTATATTTTATTACAAATAAACCAGAAATTAAGTTATACTACTAATTTAAATTTGCTACCAAATAAATTATTGTGCAAACACATTTTTTTAAATGTTAGATAAAGTTAGTCATTCAAAATAAAACTATTTGACTTTATTTTTTTTTCTAAATTGAGGGAAGTATAATAGTGTAGCAGGTGGTGTGGGTGCTGTTCCAGTGTTGTATAAAGTACTTTTTAGACATTCTTAAGTAAAAGTACAATTATCGTACCAGAAATTTGACCGAGGTAAAACTCACCTCTAAACATATGACTTTGATAATATGACTTTCTGATATTAAATGTACTTAAATATTAAAAGTATTTTAGTATATTTATTTATGACATTAAATGTTTTTGAGAATTACAAGTTGAAGTAAAATTAAATATTGATATAAATCTAAGGTTAACAAAGGGGAAACCTTCAAAAACTTCAGAATAGATTTACTTCCTTGAACATGAGTTCAAATCATAATAAGCTGTTGCTCTGTTGGAATTTATGCTCTTTTATTTTTCAGCCCATGACTAACCAGACATTACACTGTTCTGACTTGGAATGTTTTGTTGGCCTAAATGCTATCATAGTTAAAATAATTAAAATAATTCTAGAGAATTGAGAAAAAATGATTCGAAGCAAAACTCAAAAGAGAAAACAAAACGGGTGGAACATTAAGTCGATAATGATCTGCTGAACCATTTGGTTCATCTTATTTTTAGTCCAAATATTTGATACCCTTAACCACAACAGTAAGTCTCTTTGGATAAAGGCATCTTCTGAATGCTGAAACTTTAAATGTAAATAGACACGCATCAAAGGTGCATTCCTGTCTGCATCCTGTGTTTCCTGAGATGTTTTAGAGTATGATTATGACCAGAGTAAATAATAAATAATGAATCTTTATCGGACACATCAATTACATTTTCATAGTGAGTATGATAAATGATTCTATCTTTGTTTAATTATATTTGTAGGAATTATATGAACATACATGCATGGCCATTTCTTTTAAGGAATTTTACATTTACAAGAAAGTACAATCTGTTAAATTAAATGAGCTATATCAGGGTCACGAGTAATAATAAGAGCAATATGAGATGTCCAGTGGAAACGTTGTAAGAGAGGTTATAGGCGTTTTGAGAATAAAGAAGTTTTACTTTGATGAAAAATTTAAATAATGCAATCAAGCTTGAAGCTTGAGCAAATAATACTGCCCCTACTTGAAAGATAAAATCTTTCTACTTAAATTTGTTTTCTTCCTCCTCAAATGCCTGTTTCTAGAGAATCAACTCAAGGGCGTTGCGCCAGCCTTATAAATAGGGAGTGTGGAAAGAGTTTTGGTTAAATCAAGTCACTTTATCCCACTGATAGCATCATTATGGACGTAATGGATGAAAAACAATGCAGGTATTTTCACAAGAAATTGTACAATTGTATTCTTTCTATTACAGTAAATATGATATTGATTGATTTAATGTATTGGTATTTAATGTATCAGAATTATTTAAAAAAATTATTTCTATTGTCCAGAATTACTTAACGATATTAACACAACAATTATTAATTCTTACTAATACATAGTTAATGCATTATATTCAATAATACTTTTTTGTAAATTCAAAACTCATGTATGTACAATATTAACCAAACTAGCACTCATTTTTTCAGTGATTTAATTAGCAACATGGTAGTAAAATGAGTGTGAATGCATCTAGATTAGATTTTCCTTTAATTACTTATATTTAACATTCATTCTTTATTTGACTTGCTCAGTAGGTGGTACTTTCGCCTCACAGCAAGAAAGTCTTTGGAACGATCTGTATATCCAGTACTGTACTTTTTTTCTTTTTAATAGTGAACAGTGGGATACCTGCAGAGAAGTTCCAATCATTCAAAAAGAAAGTCGCAAAAAACGTCTCCAGTTTTTAAAACACTTGTGCTGCTTTATTGTTGGAGTCCTTGTGTTTTCTCTAGCAATACTAAGCAAGGTGAGTTAAGCTGGTATTGTTATCTAATGCAGATGATTTACAATAGAGTTTCTGGAAGTATTTAAATGAATTTCTTTGTTGTCTTCTGTGTAGTCATCGTTTCTGGTTTTGGTAACCCTCAATAACAACAGCAGTTCGCTCGTCCCTGTTGAATACAAAGCAAGTGTTTCACTGAGCATCGGCTGTGTGTTGGTCGTACCAAATATTCTTCTCCTTCTGAAGAGTCTGTGGAAGTTCATCTTTAAAAATGTAACAAAACCATCCTGGAAAACAATTTTGTGTGTAAGTGTTCTTGATTTGGTTTCATGACTAGGAAAAAATACACTAAAAACCTTTAAACGTCTGCTAAGAATTCATGGTTATTTGGCCATGTTGTGGTTCTACTGTAAACGTCTTGGGCCCCATTGGATTTATTCATCCAGAGTGACTTACAGAAGTGCTTCCATGGTATACATCATCATATTCTAGTTAAAGTAAAACAGTTCAAAATTACAAACTCTGCTGAACCTCGTCAGAACCCCCCAGCTTTCTTTCTTTTTTTCTTTCTTACTTACTTACTTATTTACTTACTTACCGTATGTAAATCAGTGCTAAACAAGTGCTTGGTGAAGAGATCCGTTTTAGTCACCAGATCAATTTTATATTACATAATCAAAATATAGTTCACATGAGAACTCAGTGTATATACTTGAATTCTTATATTCTAATGTAGGGGCTAAGTTTATGCTGAGCCTTAATTTACAGTATATGAAAACCTTTACAGCTTTTGCTAATGTCATGTCCTTTGTTTGTGTTTAATACCTTTAGTTTTGTTCTTTTGTGATATATGTTTAGTACATTGACATTGCATCTTCATTCAGAATCAAAGTAGTGTCACATATCATAAAGAAAAATAAATTTTACACTGACTAATGGCAAAAAATTTATGGATGGAAATGGATTTTTTATTTCTGTTCTAGGTGATGTTTGTTCAGAGTTTTGTGGCACTTGGAGAGGCACTTCTCACAGTGATGGCCATGCCATCTTTCGACATTGTCACTAATGTCATGATTTTGAATAGTGTAAGCATTATGTCCGCCGTTCTTCAGGCGTTTGTACATTTCTACGCTAAAGAAATGAAACTTTTTGGAGCAGCGATCCTCTCCGTCGTCCTCACTGTTCTCGGCTACATCTTCTTCATTTTGAATTACTGGACAATGGTCGGGCCTTTTACCGTGGCCATTGCAGGAACCATATTAGTTTCATTAAACTGGTGGGAAAACTACACAACTCTTTTTAGATGTATGGAGACCTTTTTCAAAGAAAAAGACAGTTCTCAGAATGTGCTCAGCATTCTGTCCAGTCTGGTAAAAGTCATTGTTACGGCAGTTGTGGTTGGAATTAGTGTCCCTTTTTGGCATGAACAAGAGTGGATAACATTAGCATCAGTTCCTAAACACATACTAATAGCAGTCTTTGGCTTAATGGCCATTCAAATCGGCTCATCCGTAATGTGTCGCTGGCTTGTAGTGGCCGCTTGTAAGATGCATGTCATGCGGCGTTGTTTTGTTGTGCCCGTGTACCTGACCTCTGGGTTTTGTTTAGTTCTATGCCTCACATTGATGGAATATTTTCCTAAACATAATTCATGCAGTGTTTATTCAAACTGCACATTGGCTCATTCTTTGTTGGCTGATGTTACAAACACTTGGGGTAGTTTGACAAAGAAAGACGTAAAATTCTTTGGGTTTCTTGCCCCATGCGCCCTATGCTGGTTGCTCGGGCTCCTGCTGAGCACAATTTACATCTGGTCTCTCAAGATTCAGCGCATTGAGAGGACTCAAGATCTCTTTCTAAGACAAATGTATGAGGGAGCTTTTCTGGAACAGTCCCTGTTGCTCAACACCCGTTTTGACAACAGGATGACAAAGGAGGAGAACAGGTAAATACTGCCAAGAAAAAAAATATTAAAGGTTCCTAATAACGGCTGTGATTATGACTCCTGGTGGTTGATCATGTTTTAATTATGTTTCTCATTAGAACAAAACTTGTGATCGTCTACCTATGTGCGACAATGTGGCACGAGACACGTGATGAAATGATGAAAATAATCATCTCTATGTTCAGGTAATATTATAATAGTGTAATATTTTATTTTGTATACTTGTTGGCCTTACACTTTAGCCAGACTTGACTTGTTTTAACCAGGCTTGACAAATTCCGGCCCAAAAAAAACCCCCACAACGATGTCTCCTTTGAGTGCCATATTTTCTTTGATGATGCATTTGAAGATGTGAAGAGTGGCAAAGGGAGGCATTTAAACAAATATGCTGGGGATCTAGTGGAAGTCATCAAACAAGTAAAAATGTAAGCACAGCTGTTGGACCTTTTTAAAAATCAACCATACTGTTACAGAGATAAAATGCAAAAATAAAACTTTATTTTTCATGAATTAGTTTTTTTATCACGGACAATCCTTCTACGATGAAGCCCACTGTTGTTATTAGTACGCCCTATGGAGGACGTCTGGAATGCAGACTTCCTCATGGGAATATGTTAATGGTTCACTATAAGGACAAACAGCTGATTCGTCACAAAAAGAGATGGTCACAAGTAAGCCTATGCTCAGCTTCCATGTTATACTGTAACTTACCTAAATAGATTTTTTGCAAGGATAATATCATGCATCTTTTTAACAGATCATGTACATGTATTACCTTCTTAACTGGAAAATCAACAGCAAGTACCCCGAGAAGGGCCAAGAGAACAATCTGGATTATAAAATCCAGAGGAAGCTGGAGGTATGGATTGAGTAAACACATGAAAACACACACACACACACACACACATAATCTCAAAGAGACAGTACACTGTTCACAACACTTGGTTGGCACAAGGGTTTAGAGGTCTGCAAGTCATCTCACAGCAAGAAAGTCTCCCCAGATGGGACGGTGCAGGTCCTTTCTGTGTGGAGTTTTTATGTTCTCTTCCCACAGTCTAAAAACTTTCAGCCAGGTTAATTGGAGACACAGAATTGTCTAGAATCCAAAATCCAGTGCCACTAGAATCCAAAATCCAGTGCACTGTAGTGCCGGTCTCAATCCTGTATAAATAGGGAGGGTTGTGTCGGGAGTAAACGCTATGCCAATCAGTGATGCATATCATGATCTGCTGTGGTGAACCTTAAAGAGAGCAGGTGGAAAAAGACACAGTTGGTTTCACATTCAGAATGCAGTGCATGCATCTGAACTTCAAGGTTTCAAATCAGCTAAGCACGAACAGTACCTTATGTAACTGATAAGACTGATAAAAGGTAAAGTCTAAAAAGTAGTATGGTCTGCTAGCTTAAAAGCACCCATTGTAAAATAATGCAAAATTAAACAACAAAGTATATTTTCCACTGGAGACACGCAACCATATACATTTTATTTCTTTAGCCGCTCCTGTATTAATGTTTAAAACATTTTTAAACCAGGCAGAGAATACATACATCCTGGCACTGGATGGAGACACAGATTTCTTGCCTTCTGCTGTCATGCTCTTGATTGATAGACTAAGGCTGTATCCAGAAGTGGGTGCCGCCTGTGGCCGGATTCATCCCACCGGCACTGGTAAGTGAATTCTTAATTAAGTGAATATACACAGTAAACAAACAAATTCATCCATTAAATAAAACACTCGTCGTTTCTATTGATTGTGTGCTTGAAGGACCGATGGTGTGGTATCAGAAATTTGAATACGCAGTGGGCCACTGGCTGCAGAAGACAGCCGAGCACGTGTTTGGATGTGTGCTCTGTAGCCCAGGCTGCTTCAGTCTGTTCAGAGGGTCTGCCATCATGGACAACAATGTCATGAAGACATACACCAAGACGGCAACAGACGCAAGCCACCATGTACAGTACGATCAAGGTATCTACCCAGAAATTCTATTATTTATCCTCAATTGGGATATTTTAAAGGCAGTGGTGGCTTAATGGCTGATGTACTGGAGTAATAATCAAAAGGTTGCTGGTTCAAGCCATTGTTGGGCCTTTAAGCAACGTCTTTAATTTCAATAGCTTTGAATGTATTTGATGACAGCTAAAAGTAGCTTTGGAATTAAGTTTCTGCTACATACCATGTAAATGTATTTGACCTTAAGAATCATATACTTGATCCAATCCAATATTATGCAAATCAATCATAACAAATGTATTTGTTTCCAGGGGAAGACCGCTGGCTCTGCACACTCCTACTTCAGCAGGGATATAGGGTGGAGTATAATGCTGCCTCGGATGCCTACACCAACGCACCACAAGACTTCAAAGAGTTTTACAACCAGAGACGGCGTTGGGGACCTTCTACCATGGCCAACACTATTGATTTGCTCAGCTCGGGTAATCTGACCTCTGAGAAGAACACCTCTATCTCCAAACCCTACATCATTTACCAAGTCATCAGCATGGGCACATCCATCTTGGGCCCTGCTACCATCTGTCTAATGATTGCAGGTGAAG
Organism: Microcambeva barbata; assembly: GCA_034509105.1. Taxonomy (NCBI): domain Eukaryota; kingdom Metazoa; phylum Chordata; class Actinopteri; order Siluriformes; family Trichomycteridae; genus Microcambeva; species Microcambeva barbata. Next base: position 17,831,014 of record JAYDZF010000007.1, on the reverse strand, counting down.
AACTGGACAAAATAATTTAAGTGTTTTATATAAACAAAAACCTACTTCATTAAACAATAACAGTCCTGCATGAATTTCCTAAATGCTAGGACATTTGACAAAATGCTACATTGCTTTTGTATTTGTAGAAAAGGAGGTTAAAGACAATTTGGTTGTACGTTTAGATTTTCTAATTAACTATGATCTGTTATACGAACATTTTCTTCTTTGTTGTTTCTTGCAGGGAGCTTTACATTTTTATTTGGAATTAAAGCGAATTTGGCTCTTGCCGTAGCCATAGTGCCACCTGCAATATACCTGGCACTGTGCTTCAAACTGAAAGCTGACACACAACTTCATATAGCGGCACTCATGAGCATATTTTATGCATTCATTATGACTGGAACGATTCTTTGCGTCATAGGTAATACATAGTATAAATTTTTCAGATTTCCTTTATGTATTGGAATGGCATGTCTAAAAATTATTATTAGTAGTATAAGGGTTAAGGTTGAACTTATAACAACCACCATCAAAACAATAGAAAAACGACTATATGATGCATATATCTGAAGCTGTATCAGAAAAGTGTGCTTGTGATATTGGTAAAGGGCACCATCATAGTCACTGAGCTAAAAACCACTAGTGGTGACATCAAGGGTAAATGAAATTGTATTTTTCCCTTGACCTTGTAGACATACATGATTTACTGTATTGATCCAGTTATCAGTCGGTAAAACTTAGCATTGATTTGCGTAACCACAAACCCTGCCAGCAAACTGCATTTGTACAGTTTTGTCGATTTAGCTTTTTCAAACGTTCTTAGTATAGAACAGTATAGTACATGAAAGTGCTCATATTCGATATTTCATATTTTGCCAAGTTCTAGTTTAGTGAAACTATGAAATGGTTGATTGTTTTTGCTCACTTATTCGAATTGATCTGTTTTGATATTTAGGTTTATTATATTCAAAATGAAATGAAATTGATTCTAAGGCTCTTTTCATTTTAGGTGAAATGGTAAAGAACGGGACATTCGTCACCCCCAGTGGTCTGTTCCTGATCAGTATGGTTGCAGTGTACCTCATCACTGCAATTCTGCACCCCCAGGAGTTTCCCCTGATCATCTATGGGGTGCTTTACTGCCTCTGTATCCCCAGTGGTTATCTCCTGCTGACTATTTATTCCATTGTAAACATGAACAATGTCTCGTGGGGAACCAGAGAAACTGGCGGCAATGCCAAGACTGTAACAGTGAATAGCGTCACAAGGCGGTTCATAAAAGCTGTTTTTTCCAAGTGTCCGTTTTTAAAAAACAACAATGAAACCGAACCACCCTCGGAACCTGTAGTTTCAGAGAAGCAAGATCTGGTAGTCGTGGAAGCACAAAGGACAGAGAGGTAAATAAATCATTGGTGTGTTGAATAAAGGCCACACAAAATGTTTCTCATAGCCATATAACTACATGTTCTCTCTTATTCAATTTCCAAATTACTTACCAAATCATGGTGGAGGGTGTGGGGTGCTGGAGCTTGGCCCAGACTTTTCAAAGATGTGCAAGGCACACAGTAACACATTGGACGGAGCTCCAGTCGCAGGGCACACCCACATTACCTTATAGTGTGTCTAATTAACTTGCTCTGAGGGAAGAAACCGAAGCTCCTGAAGGAAACCCATAAAGACAGAAGGAGAACATGTTGACTCCACACAGATAAGACACAGTCCGCCCTACCTGGGGATCGAAACCACACCTTCTTGTTGTGAAGTGGTGAATTTTGAGTCCTGAAGTGCTTCATTTCTTCTGACTTAATACAATTCACTTCCTTCCCAGAGTATGGGCATCTTACATTCTCAATACTTTCTCTCCGAAGTCAGCTTTTAAGATTATTTATCATTAGCTTGTAGCTTTTTATTCAACCCGTGGAGTTGTGATCAGTTGTTATTCAGATTGTGAATCTGCCAGTAGCATGATGGGTTTAATATTTTTACTATCACTCTTTTCACTCTAGGTCAGATGTATGTCCGTCAGCAGAAACACCTAAAAGTGGGTATTTTGCACTGGTTCATCTCAACATATTAATTACAATTTCATTGATGTTTTTAATGTTGTCCTGTCCACAGGCTGGATTGAAAATCTGCAAACAAAAGTTAAAGACTTCCCACTAGAAACTAAAAGCTTATCACAGGTAACGTTAAGGGTTTTAATTAGCATTAGTATAAAGTTTGTTTCCTTAGTATTAGTTTTGCACATGAATTGAAACTGAATAAATGTACTTTATTTTACATTTTCTAGAAGGAAACCAAGTTCTGGAAAGACTTGGTAAAAAAATACTTAGAACCAATTAAAGAAAATAAAGAACAACAGGAGCAAGTTGCAAATGACCTTAAGGAACTTAGGAATAAGGTGAGTCTAGACATAATGACATACAGAAGAGTTTTAACTTGTCCAACCCATTACAGTGGATTCAAGTTTTGCCATTACAGTAACCAGGATTATTTTAATAGGTGGCATTTGTTTTCTTCATCTGCAATGGTCTGTGGTTGGTGGCCACGTTTTTCCTCCAAACAATTGGCAACAACATCACCCTGACTATCCCAAAACTCACTTCAAACTTCACTGTGTCCAAAGAAACATTTCATGTGGATCCAATAGCACTGATGTTTCTCCTCAGCTTTGCTTTACTTATTTTTGTGCAGTTCATTGCAATGCTATTCCACAGGTAAGTCTAAACATTTGATTTAAAATGTTCTGCAATGTTTTACCCTCGTACAGACTGCTTTGAATATCTTGTATTACTGTGATACCTTTCATGCACAGCATAATTAGGATTTCCACAGACAATCAAGTCTGAAGCTTGTATTTCTGTTTCTGTGTGTATTTTGAGATACCATGACAAAAATACATAAAGAAAGGAAAAGAAAATGCTTAAGGCTTTGTAGAGGTCCCTTGCGCTTGCTTTTATCCTCTGGTAATCTTGTAAGGATCATAAATTCTTTTGAAGATCATATTTAGAATTCAACTGCCTCTGCCAAGCAGCGACTGCCGGGTTGGATCGGAGCATGACAGCCATTCAAAACATCTACCCCACCCTAAAATGGATGGATGAGAAGACTCTGGCTTTTGCCATGACCCATTTAGTCCTTTGACCTTTACCTCTGTAGAAAGCTGTGAGATGATCTGAAGAGAATATTTCACAGGGGAGATCCTCCAAACCTAATAGATTCTGAGGAGTACAGGAAACATTGAGGGGTGATCCTAAAGATTTCTTGGATGGAATTCTTCAGTTTTATTAGTGTCAAGTTGCTGGAGTGTCAGGAATTTATGCTAAACAAATGTATTTAATTATTACTTCACTTCAACCAATAACGCAAGTTCCCCAATATTTCGAGATTAAGCTTAACCAAAATGACATAACCTTATTTATAGTTGCTGTCCCATGAAAAACATGTATCTCCATTTTTAGCGTTTTTCACTTTCACATGTGTGGATTTTGTGGGTTTCATTCTCTGTGTATTGGTTAAATCAAAAATCAAAATGATAAATAAGAAGGTAAAGAAAATCACAAATCTCTGTAACAAGTTTCTCCATTGGCTGGTACAACTGTGCATCACAACCGTATCTCCTCCCCCTTCCATTCATGTGTGTGTGTGTGTGTGTGTGTGTGTGTGTTTACTCTGGTGCAGTGTTTTTTGCCTCTCCTTTTTTATATTATTATATTCAGCAAGGCTACTAAAGATTGTGAAAAATATTTTATACAATGTATTTATTATGTTTTTCAATAATTTTATATAATATAGTGCTTTTTTATTTTTGTATTTCAGGATCTACACATTAATTCATTTTGTGGCATACATGGACACAGAGATAAAAGCTAGTCGAAAACAGCAAACCGAGGCCAATAATGACAATATTATAAGTAAATAATAATTATAATATATATATAATTATACATATATATTACATATATATAATTTATTGTTATTAAAATATTAAGTATATTTTATTAATTTATTTTTAAATTTAATTTCAGATGGGTCAGCTTAACCATAATGGCCGCATATCATCAAAAATATCTCAAGTCTAATCCATGAAAACTTCACAATGTGTTGTCCATTATGCACTTGCCCTGGATCTTATGTATTTTATGTAAATATTAAATTATTATTTATAATGTATGGTTTGTGATTGTTTTTTTTTATTATTACTATATGTTCTGTTAGTTGTTGTTCATATAAAGTTATTTCAAATGAAAAGTATCCGTGTCTTCGGTTTTCACCCATGAAACAATTGTGACAAAGATGAGACAGTTAGTGAAAATGAATAATTCATTGTACAAAATACTTTAAGTATTTTAATATACAAATGTTGTATTTATTGCTTGAAGGAAAGTACACAGGAGTTATTAAAATCCATTTATTAAAAATAAATGCTTCAATACCCTCAAAAGAGTTGAATTGATCTTCAGAGTCCATTACTTAGTCTCAAGTCATGTTTCATGTTTCCTGCAATCCGCCACAGATGTTCAGGTGTCCTCTTTTGGTAGTTGTTTGGTTTTAGCTTGAGTTTGAAGTCAATTTAAAGAATAGAACAAATACAGAACTATGAAACACATCATCAAATCCTTTTTAATTGTACTGTGTATAAAACTGTTGAACTTCTGTTCAGTTCACAATGTCGACTGTCTATCTATCTATCTATCTATCTATCTATCTATCTATCTATCTATCTATCTATCTATCTATCTATCTATCTATC
>JAYDZF010000007.1:17772177-17815542 GCA_034509105.1 Microcambeva barbata | reverse complement strand
AATAGAATAAGAGTTTGAGTTGTATATTATAAGATAGTAATAGAATAAGAGTTTGAGTTGTATATTATAAGATAGTAATATAATAAGAGTTTGAGTTGTATAATAGGATGAGAATAGAATAAGAGTTTGAGTTGTATATTATAAGAGAGTAATATAAGTTGTTGGGACGGTGGTAGCTTAGTGGGTAGAGCTTTGGACCATCAACCAGAGATTTGCGGTTCATATCCAGGCTCTGCTAGGCAGCCACGGTTGGGTTCTTGAGCAAGACCTTTAACCCTGTGTGCTGTATGATGGCTGACCCTGCGCTCTGACCCCAGCTTCCAAAACAAGCTGGTATATGCGAAGAAGTAATTTTGTTGTACTGTACGTCTGTATATGTGTAATGACAAATAAAGGTTATTGCATGTTTTTGTTGAGTTTATAGAGTGTATAGTAGTAAAAGTTTTCTAAAATACTCCTACTGTAAAATTCTGTTTCCTTGGAGGAAATGTTTTGTGGTGTACTGCACACACATAGCTATATTAAAGTAGATGTTCTCTATTAAACTTTCATAAGCTGAAATGATGTCAAATGAGGAACCGATATTTATTCATTTATATAGGGCTACTGAAAGTGTTAAAAGTGAGACAGATCTTCTTTTGGATGTTCCTGTTCAGGGTCGCCACAGCAGATCGTGGTCGGCATTATCGATTTGACATAGCTCCTGATACATCCCTCCCTTTTTCTGGGCTTGGGACCAACACCAATGCACCAGTTTGAGCATCAACCTGTCTGCATGTTTTTGGATCTGGACCGCCCCGTCTGGAGATCGAACCCAGGACCTTCTTGCTGTGAGGCAACAGTGCTAATTTGCAAATATTTGACTGAAGTGATGTAGAGTTTGCAAAATGGTGTAGAGCATCACACTCCAACACTGGCTTAAAAGCATCACTTGACTGGCTTCACCTTTTCATAAAAGAGATGTGAACAAACTTTTTGTGTGCTGAACATGTAGAATCCAGATAATCCACCAGAAGAATTCAAAAGAATCCAAAAAAAAAATTTACTTAACTGAGACTTGGGTTAAATAATAAAAAAATTGTAAAGCATTTAAATTTCCAGTGCAGCGGTTTTCATCTTGTTTCTTCTTTGTATAATGTTTTTCAGATAAGTGGTCTCCAGCCCTGCAGATCCGCACAGTCCTGCTCTCGATCCAGGCATTACTAAGCGCTCCCAACCCTGATGATCCTCTAGCAAACGATGTTGCAGAGCAGTGGAAGACCAACGAAGCCCAAGCCATAGAAACAGGTGAGTGTCGTGTTATTAGAACCACATGCAGATATCTGAAATGACAGGAGGCAGCTAGATGGACTGGAAGTGACTCAATAAGGTTCTGGTCGGTTGTCCCGGGTATCTGGAGCCATGCTAACTGCAGTGCATCCCACCGCTGTTTGATAGTGTGTCTGGGAGGATCCTCAGAGCGAACAATTGAGATCAAGTCTGGGGAATTGTAGAACCTCTGTAGCACTTGATGCCAAAATGTGGTCCTGCGCTTTTATTTGGTCTCTTCTGGATTACTGTGACTCTCACTTCTATGGTCTCCCGTGCTTCACTGCTTAACGTTCTACTGTACACCCAGAACTTCACATTCAAAAGTGCACTGCAGACATACCAGTAAAATCCTTCTAACATTAAAAGCTCATTATGGTCTGGCTCCTTTCTATTTCAGCTGGCTGCTCTGTTTGTAACATCCCTCCCATCTGTGGTGGCAGATCATGCCCCTAAACTCTAAATGAAACACTTTTCTGTTCACTTCACGCTACTGTTCCTTTTCTCCTGCCTTGTATGTACAGTCATTGGGATTGTGAAGGGTTTTATATCAATATTATTATTATTATATTTATCTAAAAGATGTGGGACGGTTATTATCTGTCACGTTGTCCTGCTGGAAGATCCCATGGGACCAGTGAAGGGACAATCAGCATGTATGGGTGTAGGAAATCTGCCAGGCAGATGCCTTCTTCACCGTTATTCACCCACCAAGCCAGCTCATGAAATGCGATTTCCTTCATGAGCTTGGTGCCGTAGCCATCAAAAGTTGGAGGTCATAACAACGTTCTCTCAGCTTTTAGAGATGACACGTTCTAAGTAGACGATACCCGTTACATTCATGTAATAAGTCCAGCCGGAGTGTGAGGTATTTCAGTGCTGCTTCTGTTTGTGTTTCAGCTCGGACATGGACCAGGCTTTACGCTGGGAACAATATCGAAGTCTAGGAAAACGAGAGAGGAAACAAGGAAAGAGAAAAGTGGAAGTCAAGTGTGAACACAGCTCTTCTGCCAAGACATATTCATTTGCATTTAAAGGACACAGGGAAAATGTTATAACTGTCAAAAATACATTAAAGAAAAGAGAAAAAAAACGAAGAATGGCAATGCATTTAATTTGTAATTTAAAAGATAAAACATCTTTGTCCTAACTCACTACTGTCAGAAATGCATGGGCAGAGGATTTAGATCTACTCACATGGCTTTCTTTTTTTGATCTGGTAGGCTGTAGGGGGAAAGTGGCTTTCGTTCACTTGTCCCGTCATACGCAGGGTGGGGGGTGGTGGGTAACTTTTTACATTTTCTTTTAATCTGTTTGGTTTTTGCTCTCGTGCTGTTGGTTTCTGAGACCCGGCTAATGAAACGACACCCTGTCAAAATGTCCCCCTTATAAAAGGTCTGGAAGTACAACAGAGAATAAAGATTGCATTTTAAAACTTTGATTTCGTAAAGAATGAAACGGAAGTAACATGGTATAGCCTTCCTCCATCACGTTAACTATTGTGACTGCTAATCGTGTAGACTCTAACATAGGCTTTTATTCTCTTTTTCCCCTGACTGCAGGTGAAATGTAAGATGTTACCATGTTAGTTTAACAAATCTGTTCTTGTATTCGGTGTTAGTATTTTATTCTCCCCCCCCCCTTTATGCCATCGCTGTACTAATTGCACTCCCCAGACTTCATTGATGTGCTTTTTCTTGTGTCTTGACACGGTCTGGTGCATTGAGATTCAGTTCCATGTTTTCTGCTCTTCAGCCTTTATTTTGCAAACATAGGCTGAGTTGGGACCGGCGGTGAGCAAATGCTGAGGTGTTCTCGAGGCGGAGTGTGCAGGAGCCTGATCAATGAATGCTCTATCTCCATTTCCAATATCGTCTCAATTTACTGTATGTAAATTCCTTTATTTCCAAAGGGGAGAAAGAATACCTGCTTTTTGAATGAACATGGAAACAGCCCACATACTTTTGTTCTTTCTGTAAATAAAATCTGTTGATTAATAAGAATTGTGATTGGTTTTGTTTTTTAATTATATAGTGTCATAAAATGTTCAGACTTTTGGGGTTTGTTTGCTTAGTGTATATTCTGTTTTTAATTTGGGTCTTTAGGCTTTTGTATAGCTTCATGACAAGAATCGATTCATTTGGGCCAACAATTTGATTCATTTAAGATGAATCAACATTCATGAAACAGCAAAGGGCACCGACACCAGATCGTTAGTGAATCCATCATTTTGCGATAGTTTGCACCTTTCTTAGACATTCATTACAATCTTAAATACTTTATTATGTTCGTCTAATCGCTTGTTAGCTGCTATTGCCATGATTTACATTTTCAGCATTTATCAAATTATTTTATCCAAAATGACTTCTGCCTCTGACTGAACACACTTTGAGTGGCCTTGCTCAAGACAGCAACAATGGGAACCAGTGAACCAGATGGAACCAGTGATCTGCTCACTCCAACAATCCAATACTATTATTCAGTTATTTCATAAATGTTTCTTTAAGCACACAATTAGCATCAATATTTTGTTTAATCTGTGAGGAAATTGCTTAATGTTGTAATTTATTGATAGAAAACTTGATGAGCAGTTTGTTTAATCCCATTCTGTGAAGACAGTGATGGAAACTTGTAACTCTTAAAACTCTTATGGTGATGCTGTATGATACAAAAACATGAGTTTATCCTGCTGTCTAAAACATGAACTGCATCAGAACTCGACCCATGTGTGTGTGTGGTTTCATAGATGTTCTAGTACAACCCCATCAGAATGTTGGAATCGAATGGAAGATGCACAAAAACAAAAGTGCAGGGTTCCATATATTTACTCCAAACCTAAGATATTCCATGTATTCCAATTTTTTATTAATTTATTAAATAACATCTGTGACTGAATAGGCAAACAAACTGATGAGATACATCCAGTGGATAAATCTGTAAGTTAACCCTCATCTCAGGAAAAGTGATGATGCTCAGAAAACAAAAAAATCTCAATAATCAATTTATCATTATTAGCTCATTTAATATTTTGTGGGATTTTTATTCGTTTAATTTGCCCTTTAACTTAACAGGGGGGTAAATCGGTGAGCTCATCGGTGAGGTAATCAATGAGCTCACAGTTAATCGATGAGCTCATCGGTTAGGTAATCGGTGAGCTCATCAGTGAAGTAATCGGTGAGCTCATCGGTGAGGTAATCGGTGAGCTCATCGGTGAGGTAATCGGTGAGCTCATCGGTGAGATAATCGGTGAGGTAATCGGTGAGCTCATCGGTGAGGTAATCGGTGAGCTCATCGGTGAGGTAATCGGTGAGCTCATCGGTGATGGACCTATTCTTTCTGGGTGATCAAAACGAACAGATCTTTAGCGTCCATACGAACACAGCCCGTTTCACTGAATTCGGTTGAAAAGAGTCATTTGGGAGAGTGATTCAGTTTATATATGCCTGCTTTCATGCACTCGAGAAATCTCAATAAATAAAGTGACAAAATAAACCCATAAATACATTAAATTACAACTGAAGTATAACTGGCCTGTTTCGAGTAAAAAGTTTGTTTTAAAATTTAGTGATGAAAAGTAAAGTTTTAAGTGAAAAATACTCAAGTAACCTACAGATAAATAAAAAAAACTACAGCTCTACTTTATATAAACAACTCTTCATTATACTATAATACAAATATTTTGTCATATTTTTTTTGTTTCTGGCTTTACATGCATATACTGAAGAGGCGGTGCTGGTTTATGTAAGTAACGCGTGTTTTGTATTAAATGTGTGTTAGAACTTTGAGGAAATATACACTCATGATTTTCACTTCCCCTTTACATCAGTGTATAGAAATGAGTTAAATACAGTTTTCTTTTTGTAATGATAATTGGGTCTACGTTTAATAAAATACGTTTCACAAAAAGTGTTTACGCATGAAGGTGAACCACCGTCTCAACAAAGGAACCAGTGAAAGTCAACAATTAATAAGTGAAGAAGTTTTGCAGGATTTTAATAGATGTGCTTTATTTATACTAGCAAACAGACAGAATTATACAAACTTTTACCACAACAGCAACGTGGTCGCTAGCAAACAACTTAGCTCACAGGTGAGATTTATCCCATGTGTCCTTGCTGAGTTTGTGTCGGTATTGTTTCCTCTTGTTTTTCGCCTGTTTCTCCTGCTTTTACTGCTTCAAAACAAACAATAAATAAATAATAAAACGGAAGTATTTGCAGATCCTTTCATCGTGTGTCTGAGAACACGTACTAGGGTAGCTCATCGGTGACGTCACCGTAAACACGTGACTGACCAAGCAGCAACTAGTAATATAAACTAACGAACCACTAAACCCACTCAGCACCATTGAATTAATATATAATATAATAATATGGCTTATTTATATGAAAATGAAAATGTAACATGTTTCAATTGTGTGTTTTGAGCTATTTTAGTCTCTGAGGCTTTTGTGAAATATTTATTAAGCAGCCATACATAACTTTCATCATTGTTTCTTTAATCACTATTACAATTGATCAATAATGGTTGAATTTCCAGACGACTTAATTTAACCACTTGCGTAATGTTTTTTAGGATGTTCTGTATGCTATTAAGTGACAGATAGTACAGCTATTAATAAACTACATAAGTATCACCTATGCCGAGGCAAAACATGATTATTGTTGAATGACAATAAAGCTTTGTCCTGATCTAAGTTAAATACAGTAAGACTGCAAGACCGACCCAAACCGCTAGATGTCGTTAAAGCAGCGCTATTACAGTCCTTATTTAAATTCCACTGTATGTGTTGCAGTCACTTAGTATTGCTCATTACTGAGCGTGTTTATATCTTGGAAACAGCGCGTTTCTTTTACTGTGCTATAACGAGCCTCTCTTCCCCTCCTACTGTCGCTTGCGTATGGAAATGTAGGCTGTTCTGGCATGCTTGAAACTCCTTCCAGTGTTTCTCGTTTTCTCAGTCCGGTTTCGGAGAGTGAACTTTGTCAGTACTTGTACATTCTAGTAGTTTAGTGTCAGTGTTCGAGTAAGCTAAAATAAGTCGAGGTTGGGGGGCGACTGCAGTGGGAGTGGAGCCCAATCGGGCACGATGCGCCCGAGAACTCAGAAGAGACACCAAGGTGAAAACCTGGATGGGTGAAAGAGATCTTCAATTTAACACCAAACATCCACCATGTGCAGTGTTTGATCGGAACTATTTTCTTCTGCTGGTCTGAGAGATACTGTCGGCGGAAGCTAGATTATTTGGACACCTGTGAGTTATCTTATGGAGAATCTTAACAGTCTGGAATTCATGATGAAGTTTAAACCGAATCAGACCAGGACCTACGACTGCGAGGGCTTCAAAAAGCGAGCAGCATGTCTGTGTTTCAAGAACGATCGTGAAGACGAGGTAGGATGGGGTACAACTCTTGTCTTGCGATTGTAACCTGCTACACTTGGTGGTTTGTCAGACTGATCCAAATCCTAATCTAGATGTTACCAACACAGTGTTACACTTTACAGATTTACAGGCATCCGGAAATATCTGACGGGATTTAAGCCTGTCTGTAAACCTGTCGTTTTTATTGAGCTTGTCAGTAACTGGTTTACTGGGCAGATTGATTTACCACTGAAATCCCAGTCACTCACTCTTGCCCTGTTACAGCTGCCCAGTTCGCATGTAATAAGCTTATATGATCTAAATTTTACTTCTACATACAAAGTGGATTAAATAACATAAAGATGTATGTTTAACTAATAAAGTGTTTAAATACGAACCAAGCTGCATATTTAATTCAGATTTAATGGAAACACGATGCAACTAAAAGAGACCCGAAGTGCCCAGATCAGTCACCTCACAGCAAAAATGTCCTGGGTTTGATCCTCAGATGGGATGCTGTGGGTATTTTGTGTGGAGTTTGCATGTTCTCCCCGTTTCTGTGTGGGTTTACTTCGGGTTCTCTGGTTTCCTCCCACAATCCAAAAATATGTAAGTAAGTTGAATTGAAGATGCTCAATTGTCCATGACTGTCCTTGTGAACTAATTAAATGTGTAATTAATAACTACCGTGTGTAAAACATGACACTGTAAAATCCTAATAATAATAAACTTTATAATGAGAATAATTGATGAAATAAATTATATTTATATTTACTATATCTCAACAAAACTCACACATTAAAAACGTTTTTGTACTTAAAAAGCTGAGCTCCAAGATGTTGTCAAATGAGTCCTGACAGATTTTCACCATGGTTGGTTAAAGCTTGGGTCAAAATTATGTTTGGAGACGCACTGTGTCTGCTGTAACATCTCATGGAAATCATAACGTCAAAACAGTTTGGTCAGTGTTTGTATACCAACCAACAAATACAAGGTAGTTCACGTGTTCAGGCTATCCATGATGACGATGTCTTAATAAGTATATTTAATTAATTAAGAACAGCTATATAAATCCAGGGGGATTTAAAGTCCAAGACACCAGATCCAACAAAAATTAGATTGGATCTATGTGACCATACTCCGAGATGAATTTAAGTACAATAAAATGTTTATTCATCTTCTGTGTCATTCAGTAAATCTGAAATTTTCTGTAAATTTGTCAACATTTTGTACACGGATCCTCGTAAACAGTCAAAACAATTTAAAATGGGTTCAAGAGAAACACAATGAATCAAACAATGCTGCACTTAATCCTAAAAGTGTAAGGTGTGGTTGAGGTTCTTTCACACAGATTCAGCAAATCACTTTATTACTTTTGCTTTGTGCCTTAAGACATTACTCTGCTGTTTTCCAAACTGGTGTCACAAACATGAAAACAAGCTATTCTCAAAGTGTTTTGTACACAGTAGCGTAAGGGCGTAATCTAAAAAACAGCTCCTGACCCGGGATATTATGAACCTGTTGTACCAATAAGTCTTTCTGGAATAACCAAAGTCTCCAGTCATGAGAGTTAAAGAGATAAACTTGAATACATGGCCTGTATGGGTTGTCTGGTGTTTGGCTTTAAGAGTCACTTTAAATCAATACATTATTGTGACTGATCACATATTTACTATGATTAATTCTATGATGAGCTTATGAATGAAAAATTGTCCGCCTGTTGTTACCCTTTATGTACACCAGATATTCTTTTATTTAACCATGTTAGCCTTATTAAAACAATAAAGTTATTAGAATTCTTCAGGTTAAAGAATTCCGTATTGAATGATTGTTTGGAAAGGTAATTAGGATTTATTTTTGTGCCATCCGGCTTGGCTGGACGCCTATGTGAACAATGATTAGCGGTTGCTCACAGGGTGAGAATAGCTGGACCAGCGTCCTCATAACTGGTTGAGTGGTTGGTGGCTGTGCATAGTGCTCTCTGTGCACAAGGCTGATCTGAATATGATGTAGTGGTACTGCACACGTGTCAGAGGCGAGTGTGTCGGTTGTATAGGAATCGTAACGTAATCAGGGTTACTGGATATGACTAGAAAATTGAGAAATAAAGTAAGCTCCACTTACGATAAATAAAAGTGTGCTGTTATCCTGTCTGTATGGCCACTTTCTTTGTCTCTTTGTATCAAATTCAGTGGTTTTCAGCATGTTTAGACTGCTTTGTGTTTACTTTCAAACTAGCAATCACAGTTGTATTGCATCAAGCTCTGAATTATATCTCCAAATAATAGGTTTTAGGTCCATCTAGACGATCGCATCGCAGCATTAAGCAATCATGATTCTGAGCAACACAATCCCTTGAATAGAGTGCTCTTCAAAACACAAGGGACTAAACATAGTGTGTACCTGCAGTATTTACATTTTTAGCTGCGCAAATTACAAGTTCCCAAGAGTGCAGATGTCTGAGCCGAACACAAGGTTAATTAAGATCACATTCTGTCTGGCTGAACTTGAGATGCAGACTTAAGATAGAAAAGCAAGCAGTTGTGGATTTTTTAATAGTGAAGCACGCCGAGGGGTCGCGTTACAAAAATCAGCCAATTATCTTAGATGCAACGTGAACCGAGTGTCTCCGGCGCAAACTTCATCTTGTGATTAGGAAAGGGATGGGGCATCGGGGGAAGCAAGTAACACTCTGTTCTGAAGCAACATGTGACCTGTCAGCAGCGATTTATTCATGGAATGGAGCCGCTCGCTATTCCCTGAGAGAAGTAGTCCTATCCTGGACTGGTTTGATTCTGTTTCTTGTATAACTGTTTTATAGTCTAGTAAATGAAATATAGGTTTGTGCTTATATGGCTGTCATATAAACAAATTGTCTTGTTGGCGGTGATTTGAAAAGGTTAGCATCAAACTGGGTCAAAGTTCATTCAGATTGAACTTTGAGTGCTGTAGCAAAGCAGTGCATTTGGAAGAAGAGCTCGGGGTAGCTCAGTAGCAGTACCTGACACACCCGACACAGGGTAAAACAATTTAGCATTGTATCATGTAAACATAGCCCCCAACACTACCCAAGGGGTTTGAACCTGAGCAACTGTTGGGTTGGCATTATAGAATAGAATGCTTTTATTTGTCAGTACAGCTATCCAGATGATCACTACAATGAAATTCTGGGGATAGCCAGGATAGCAACCCTGGAGCAGTCTTTGGTTGATGGCCCAAATCTCTACCCACTTGGCTACCCCCGTCCGTAAAGGATATGCGATTAGAATCAGAAGATTAGAAGATTGTTTTACTTCTTAAACTAAAGCAATTCATTTCCCACCACAGGAGGCGTATTTGATTGATCTCACTGACCACACACACAAGTACGTCCAATTTTAACCAGTTAAGTCTGTGTTCGCTAGCAAATCTTACAAAATTTGGCTAACCATACAGATTCTGTAACAAAAAAAGACAAGTGAGACTGGCTAGCGTTGCCATCCACGTCAATACCACTGATGCTGATAAGCAATCTCCATCACTCATTTTCAATTAAAGCAGATTCATGGCAAACCAAGCAAATGTTTTCCCCTTTATTCCAATACTTTAATCTACATATTGTATATTTTATGGTAAAATATGTAAATCAATTTTAAAGGGAATGGGTTTTTCTTTTCCTTTTTTTCTTACTGCTGTAACAAATTCATTTCTGCAAGGGGATCAATAAAGTCTTATCTTATCTTCTGCACTGCTGTATCTGCCTCTACATGACTCTATGAAGCACCCTTTTTCTAGTCCTATCTACATCAATATCAGTTAAATCTGCAAAATGGCATTGTATTGCCATGGTTTCTGGGTTAGGGTTGATATGGTGGGCCGTGAGTTCCACACACAGAAGGGGGTGCATGAGTAAAACGGTAGAAAAACATTAATATTAATGGGTAGTTTAATATGAAAGTGTGTTTTTAATAATATTATTTAAATTTGTACTTTATGAAAAACATTTTTCATTAGTGAAGGATGCTTGACATCAACGATTAAATAAAGCATTTTTAATCCTTAAGTGGTGATTGCTGTTCAAAATGAATTGACCTTCCCATTGCAGGGACCTGCTGACAACATCATGTCATTGTATTTGTCTCTTCATCCACTTGTTTCTGGTGTTTCCTTGTCTCGGTCACTCTTCACACGTTCCGCTCTTCTACGTTCATACTTAGTCCATTAGTGATAAGTCCATGTCCAGCTGTAGTACAGTTTGTGCGTCACTACATTCCAGTTCAGCATGCTGTGGATGTGCTTTTTTGCCACAGGTTATGTACATATAAATAACGATTAGGTATAACAGTATGACCACCCTTCTTGAATCATGTTGATCCGCTTTTCCAGCCCCAAACGCAACAAGCTTTGATGAACTGTATTCTGACACCAGCATTACCTTCACCAAGTCTGTTGGATCAGACCACACAGGCCAGTTCACATACAGCAATGAGCCATGTCCCTATCACTGGTTTACCATTGTTCCTTCATTTCGGTGCACACTCCATGTCATTAAGCATGTCAAGTCCAGTATCAGTACATACTTTGTAATTATTTGGTATTATATAATTATATTACATATAATTTAATCAACCGGTTCATTTGTTTTGTCAGTGTGGGTATGTATGTCGTCTGTTCTTTATTTTAGATAATCTGTTATAGGTCATCATCACAGATGAGGCATTCTAATGCATACCACAGCACACCATACCATCCCAGCCTGGGTTACTTGAATACCAGTTATGGTTTAGTTAAATGCTACATGTTCAGTGTCATGTAGGAAGGAATTGTTTTTGTAGGAAGAACATACAAACCAATTTTTAAATAATTCATCTTCCTGGAGCTTAACTAACTGGTTTGGTAAGTACTGCAGTCGTAGTTAAAAACAAAACTAACCCTTTACAGTAAGATGAAAATCAGACTTGATTGATGTGCTATCTAAGTGCTTTGCTACATATTTGCAATATAGCTTTTAAGAAAATTTGAATGTTATTATGTAACTTGAGCGTTTTGTTTATTCCAAAGCAAATGTATTGATGGTATTTCAGGCTGGAATATTTACTGTAAAATGCAGTCATGACAGAGGAATTCTGGGTGGCACTGCTTGTTATGACAACTCATTTTGCTTCAGATCCTGACAGTAGTAGACATAATTTGAGATTATATGTTTACTTCTTAAGTGAGTACTAGTACAACCCAGAATCAGAAAAAGTTGGGACAGTATGGAAAAGGCAAATTATTTAAAAAACAGAGTTGGTTACATTTACTTTGACATTTATTTGATTACATACAGGATTAACATGAGAGTCTTGTCTGCTGAACTTTAATTTATGTAATAATAAATACCTATTCATGCATTTCAGGCCTGCATTCCAAACAGATTTCCCAACACATTCCAAAAAGTAAAGCATTTAGCACTTTTTAATGTTACCATTAATATTCACCACCCAGGTATCTCCTGTTTTTTGTTTTAACTTAATTTTAGCCCTGAATTAGCCCCTTTTTAGGAGAGTGAGACTGGAGGTTTATTAACAAATGACATTAAGTTGAGCAGACCTCACATGAAATATTGTTAAAACGGTCTTTAATCAAATAAAAGTCAAATTAATGAAAAAAGAAACATCTTTACTTTTTATACTTTCCCAACTTTGTCTGATTTGGTGCTGTAATGCTGGCTAATTAGCCAGCTAATGACTTATGAACATTATTTAGATTACTTACATATTGTTGAAAAATACATTAAACAAGAAATACTAGATTTGTTCTTTTCCAGTCCGTTTTCCAGTGTTTACACTGATCAACCTTTCCATTTTGGAAATATGAAATCTTTCCACTTTGTTACTTATTTCCCCCAGAATGGTCACTGATTAATCATTTGGAAACACTAATTGCCTCAGTATTACTGGTGGAATTTTTCCCTATTCTTGCTCAATACAAGAATTGAGCTGCCCAACACTGACATTTTAAAAGCGATTCAAAATGACCGGTTCAAATGTGGCTTCATTTCTGCTGAACCATCCACTGAGTCCAGCACTACCGATATTTCAAAAAAAAAGTCACACTTGGGCTAAAGCCGAGTACATCGTTTATCTCTCTGACCTCATGCCGTAAACGCTTTCTCCTTCTAAACTGGAGATGTAATTGAATAACTTGCTAATGCAGTGGAACAGTAGCCCAGCGAGGCATGTGGTGGCTCAGCAATGTGTTGATGTGGAACTTTAAGGAGTTGTTGAGTTTCAGATTTATTGGAAGAACATAATGCTGGACGAAGTTCAACATAAAGATTTTACATTCAAGCTTATGATTCTGAACAACAGTGTACCGTACTTTCATACATCGATTGTGCTTTTAAGCTATACCTGTTTATGAATTATGATGAGCAGTGTGGGTGTGCAATTACTGACTGATCTGTTACTCTGTCCCCATCTGTACCCATTCATCAAGAGACTCCCTAAGGACCCCCTAACTAACAAGCTGTTTCTTGATTGGTGGCCCATTCTTAGCACTGTAATTCCACTAACATAAAACATAAAACTATGACCTATTCTGACACTGTTCTATCAGGGCCGCCCATGACCCTGTCATCGGCTTTCCACTGTTCCTTCATTAACCACCTTTAATACATACTGACCCCACAAAAGCTGCAGTTTTGGAGATGCTCTGACCCAGTCATTTAGCCATCACAAATTGGCCTCTAACATTGACTATAAGGATGTTCATAAGACATGATTGGCTTGACATTTTGGGTCAGGTCTCTTCCCAGCATTCACACTGAGGTGTTTAAAAATCCCAACAATGCTGCGGCACCTGTGTCAGAATGGGAATTTGAACCCTGAATTCCAGCATTAGTGGGCTAGCATTATTTACTGCTGCCCATACCAACCCCTCAAATTAGGAAGGACTATATTTTTCTGGCTGGTTTCTGAAACACATGTAGTCATTGTCTACTTTTTTAACAACCACTGGGAGGTTCGCTGTAAATTATTTTTAAAGTTTATTAACCTTTGTCTATACATGGCACCCAGCTGGAGCAGCAGGATTCTCTACTAGCACACCAGCACAGAGAGTAACTCTCTGGGTTAAAATGGGTGCCACCATAGCCACTACAGGACGAACAAGCCATTGCATTGTAGTGTCGTTTCCAAGCCCAGATAAAAAGGAGCGCTTTGTCAGGAATGGCATAAAGCCTTTAGATTTTATTCAACTAAACTTACAGTGTATTACAGGTCCAGAATACAATTCCCAATATCAGTAACCTGGCAGAGGTGGGGCTTAAATCAGTGACCTTTTGATTACTAGTCCAGTACCTTAATCACTTGGCTATGGCTTGCAGTGGAAAACCACTAATTTAGAAAGGAAAATTGTTGACAGTTCATACATAATATTATTGCCTTTAAAATTTACAAATGGCTGCTTGGGTTGCAATCTGAGGTGGAGCATCATCCATCAAACACGTTTCTGCCAGGCAAATAGTAACGCTTAAGTCATCATTCCAAAGAATCCGAGTTCTGATATTGCAGCTGAGGACAGACCATTTTTCATGTGCTTAAGCACTGTGATTCCATTATGTAAGCATGCATCTCTCTCTCTCTCTCTCTCTCTCTCTCTCTCTCTTTCTCACCCAAAACTACTTCAGTCATTCCGTCAGCATGATACTTGATGCATGTATCACTGTCAGCACCACTAACATTCATCAACTGTTTTAATATCATATCATTGCAAAACACTCCATTATTATTATGTGACCGGGATTGTTGAATTGATTGGTTTTCAGAACTGTGTTTGTACTGGATAGAATGGCTCATGTGTGGTGTGTGTGTGTGTGTGTGTGTGTGTGTGTGTGTGTGTGTGTGTGTGTGTGTGTATGTGTATGACGTGGCCTGAATGAAGCATCAATTTTGAGAAGTTTTGATGTATGCTACGATATAATGTAAACTTAATGTACAATGCCCCATTCCACCTTGTTGTTTAGATGTTTTTAAACACAAAAACATTGCAGTTCTGATCAAGTCGGACAAATTACAGTGTTTATGTTGTATTATTACAAGGTTGTATTTGTAATTTTATATCAAACATACTGAAAGATAATTTATATTGTACTTAATATATAACTTAAGAGCTTTAAAACAAAGCGCTTGGTAAATAGCATCACCGCAACCCAGACCAACCACACAGCGGCATAAAACAATAACCCCAGTTACTTGAGCTTCCCTTCTACAAAATGAGACCAAATCTAGCTTTGTGCTGTTCTGTTAGTGAATAAAGACACTTTTTTAAAAAAGGTCATGATGTTTATTTCCAGAGCAATTCCAGAATCTCAGCTTTTGTACTTAAAAACATATATACATTTTAAAAACTCAGAAGTTCTGATTGCTTCATACAGCTGTTTTTCAAGGCCTGAACTACGACCGAATCTTTACCAAATAAACTGATTCATATATTACATTTACATTTTCAGTATTTAGCAAACGCCTTTATCCAGAGTGACTTACATTACAGTAACAGTATACAGTCTGAGCTGTAAAGATTAAGGGCCTTGCTCAAGGGCCCGACAGCAGTAACCTAGCAGGGGATAGGATTCAGGGTAATTTGGTTTCCCAGGAATCACTGCGATGCAGTGACACCCTGGAAATAATGGCAATTCATCAGCTAGTGTAATTTACCACTGCACCACTCAAGCTCTGAGAAACAGATTCCCATGCCACTGAACGACCCAAAGTCATGACTTCATAGTGACTACTCAGGACCCCTCTAACACCAGAGCTTTGTGTATCAGGCATTAATTAGTGTCAGGGGGATTATTTGACGCATAAGTGGTGTCATGATGGCTTAATATACGTGTATGTATTACAGTTCCATGCAAGCGTCAAACTCAAATTGTGAAAAATCCTCCACTCTGGCAGTAGATGAGATGCCATATTACATAATACTGACATGGATACGGATACTTACTGTCCCATCAGCACATCCAGCTTCAGCTCTGCTGTCCGTCATGCCAGAGTGCTATTTGTTATGTCATTATGATACAGTGATAATATGATGATCATGATGTACATGACTGCATGTTGACTTAGCTCTTCTTGTGTGTGCCTTGGCAACAGGTGTTGCTTGTGAGCAGCAGTCGGCATCCAGATCAGTGGATCGTTCCAGGCGGCGGGATGGAGCCGGAAGAAGAGCCTTGTGGAGCTGCTGTGAGGGAGGTCTATGAAGAGGTGAGCTCAGTTCATCTACAGTGAAACGCCATTTTAAGGGCATGTTTTACACACTTTGGTTACATGAGTAACCACACTTTGCGGCAAAGTAACAAATGACATTTACTCTCATTACTGGAATTGATTAGTTTTTATGTGTACTTTTACTTTTTACTTTTTAAAATAGATGTTACTTGTACTTAAGTATTTTTTACTAAGAATGACAATTCAGTACAATTGATGGAACAGCTGTTATTAAAGTGTAAAAAAATTGCTTCAATGAAAATGCTGCAGTGATTACAGGGTTGCCAGATTACTGTGGTTTTTAGCCAAAACCCTCTAAAAATTAAAAATGTTCACATATTACAGAGTACTTTTTATGATTTATTGATTTTTTAAAAAGTTGTATCAACATGCATTCTTTAATGTTTTAATGAAAAACAACTATACCGAGATATAATGGCAATAAAATGGAACAACACAGGGAAAAAATGCAATGCAAAGGAAGTTCACTAAGAGATGAATTTGTTGAGTTAAACAACAGCATGATTGATCATGTTTTATTTATAAAGACAACCACAGGCTCCGAAATAACATCAAGCTTTATTTCAACACTGCCTGTCAGAATATTCTTCTTCTTTTTGACTGGTGTGAAACATATTTAGAATCTGGTAACCCAAACAGGTGCCGAGGTGTTAGAATCTTGCCTGCGCTCAGAATGGATCTTTAGATTACTGGAAACAAAACCCTCCACTGACTTCATTTGACATTTGTTGACAATGTGGTACTGGCAATTTTCTTGGCGGTGTTTAATTGCAAGGGAATACTACGACTCGACCACAGTCATGAAAACAACTCAGGGCTGGGTGGATCGCGTGCCCTTCCTGCAAAGCAGCATTCTGGTGAACTTGAGCCCACACCTTCAGATCTGTTTAGAAGGTATGAGAGTCTGGGTCATATGATACCACCAGTGCTGTGGATTCATCAACCACCGATCATTCGCTTTAACAACCGACATCTCTAATACCATTTATTATTAAATTCCTCCGTGCTTTATGTTCGGAAAGTTGTCCGACTAATGATTCTTTGTTTGATTACACGAGATACATGTAGTGGTCAGGATGTTATGAAAGGCTGCCCCATGAGGACTTCCCAATCTGATGACAACTCCGTGACATGGAGATGACATTTGGAGCCGGTGTTAGGTTACCTTCGGCATCCTCTATCTGGAAGAAGACATTTCCCTGAACACACTTGGAGATACCGACAGTGAATGTAGCATAATAAGTACAAATACAAATCCTCACTCTTCTAATTATATAATATATAAGTTTTTTCTCCTGTGGCATTCTTTACTCTGCTAAATCTTCAGCTTTTAAGATTTAAGGTCAAGTCTGGCTGTTATTTTTAAAACCAGACATCATAGGTCAACTAGATTAACCTTCCAGCTTCAGGCACTTTGCCTTTTAAATGAATATTTATTGACTGCCACCTGCTGTCTTCACATTCCTTTGCTAGGCCCAACTCATCTATTATTATTAGTGATGTAACGATTCACAAAGATCTATCAGGAATCGATTTTTCATTTAATCGTATTGCGTTGGGGATAGAGTGTATCGTTACATCCATAATTATTTTTGTAACTTGCAGAACAAGTTGTGACCACTCCCACTAATTCAAGTTAAGTAAATTTTATTTCTATGGCACTTTCTACAATAGACATAGTCAAAATGCAACTTTACAGAGTTTAAGACCACCAGACCAAAACCCCTGTTGAGCAAGATGAGGGCGACCGTGGCAAGGAAAAACTCCCTAAAATACAGGAAGAAACCTTGGAGGAACCAGACTCAGCATGGTCTCATCCTTCTTGGGTGAATGGATAATATTTTGAATAAACAGCATTTATACAGTTAATGCAAACAAAAAGTAACATGATGTATAAATGTATAACTTGTAGAAACTATGGACAGGAGTTCTTCAATTATTCAGTCAATTTTCTGAAATAGTCTGAATAAAGTTCTGAAAGTTCTTGGAGCAAACAAGTCTGACTCCATCTAATCTAGCAGGAGCAGCATTGCAGTTGAATTGACAATCTATATAAAACCATCACTCAGAACCTCGACTATTGTTTTGCAAGCTCAAAATCTTACCACACATCACTCTACCTCTCTACTGATACTACCCTCCACTGCTGATTGAGGGGAACGAGACTGACACACTCGCCTTCCGATATGTGTGCAGTACCGATTGCGTCTTTTCACCTGCCACGCCTTGACCGATGCAGTATCCCTCATCTCTGTGTAGGCGCCATCAGCTAGCAGTGGGTGAGGCATTTCTGGTTCTGCTCCCACCCTGTATGAAGGCAATAGTTCTTCATGTAGGCACCCAGCCAGTCAGATTTCCGAGCTGATATTTGTAACGATGTGTAATGAACATACCAAGGAAAAAAGAAAAGTGCTTTTTGCTTAAAACGGGAGAATTTTATTTCAAAATTGATCTCCAACTTTTCATTGAGATTGCAGATGGTAATCGACTGAAATACCTTTTTTAAACCTGCTTACTGTCCATATACAGGACTATTGTGTATTAACGATAATAAAATACCAAGTCAAGTCCTACAAGCCTGGAAGGCTGAATCCATTAATCTGATTGGTTCAGGGCTCTGTGGGCAGTAGGTCACTGTAACCTGAGCCTGGTTAGAATATTTGACCGTAGTTAAGACTGGACATTATGTTCTCACGTGGTCCTGCTGGAATCTCAATGGTGTTATGAAAATATGTGGTGTGCGGTTCCTACGTCAGCGCACAGGAGCCCAGCACGTCGGCTGCTTGACTCAAGAGGCCTGGCATGGCTCCAGTGTGTCTGTGTGCTCATGATACTTTTAACACCGTGTCCAAGCACCTCTTGTTATGTCCGTGCCAGACTTGCATACTTGGTTCAAAAAATGAAGGGAATACCCGACTCACACAGCGGATCAAGGTTTAGGGTTTACGAATTGGAGAGTTTGTAGAGACCAAGATGACATTATAGGGGTGTCCACTAGTTGCTCTGAACACCCTGATTCGAATCTTGGGTCTGATACCAGTTGGATGAAGGCCATCTAGTGAACGCAAATGCCTGCAGCAGACAAAACTTGTCTGCTGAGCGGATAATGCCCGGACTGAAAGGCTGGTGTCAAATGCTGTCCAATGGCCCTGGTTAGCAGACCAAAAAGAAAAGGTGTACATGCATCAGAAGGGCATGGTGCAGGCAAATATTTCCTCCTCGAATGCAATCTACATCTAGAGGATGCTGAATTGGGTGAAAAAGGAGAAAAGTCATAAATAAAAAAACAAGAAAAAACGGAAACTTAAAGCATCAACCCAAGTGGCACCTGGATTTAAAATTAATTTGTGTAAATTTCCTCACAGCTCACAATGCGACTCAGTACTCCAGAGAATCACCCCCCTAATAAGATGATAGAAAGAACCCTGGAGTATCATCTCCATAGCGTCCCACAGGTTCTCAATCACATTCAGCTCTGTGGAATGTGAGGACAGTCAACAGCATCATTGCATTTCATCCGTGAACCGATTACACATCCTGAACACATGAGACTGGCATTGTCCTGCACCAGGAAGAACCCAGGATCACTTAATCCCAGTACTTATGCCCAACTAGCCATTGCATGAACAAAAAATTAAAATGAGCTTAGTGGAGAGTCACTTTAAGGATCAGCTGTGGTTCATTGCCTCCTCATTGTGTGTTATGGTCTGTCGGGTATAATTATTTGTTTCGTATTTCTATTTGTTTTTGTTAAGCAGAAAAAGGAAAAATTGTTCTGTGAAGGAATGTGAGATTGTGATGTTTGATTTTGGGGTCACATGTTATATTGTATATTTTTTTGGTTTTTGGAAAAAAAAAGTTTTATCCAAAGAGATTAACAGTAATGTGACATTATACACTTTAGGCTGCTGAGGGTTAAGGGCCTTGCACAAGGGCCCAGCAGTGGCCAAAAACTCTTTAGGCGTTATAGTCTCCTATCACCACTAGGTTACAGCAAAAAAGCTCAGGATTTACACAAGTCTTTTATTCTATAGATATTTTATTTCAGATCCTCCCACCCATGCCCATCCATTAAATCTATATGAAACCGGGCCATGGCGGACAAAAGGTTGGGGACTGCTGGTCTAAGCAATTGAGGGTTAAGTGCCTTGCTCGAGGGGCTTGAACCAGCAACCTTTTGATTTTTAGTCCAGTGCCGTACTGTCCACTAGTCCTGCGGATGTACATCATTTCTTTTTCTTTGTCTATTTCTATACAGGCTGGAGTGAGAGGAACGCTTGGCAGATTACTAGGAGTTTTTGAGGTGAGACACTAAATGTACATTCTATATTTATACCCTGCTAGGGTGCAGCAAATCACAAGAGAGGGTTAAATATTCTACCCTGGGTATTATCAATACTGAATGATAATTTCCATGACAGTTCTGAATGATGGATTTGTTGGGGTGTTCATGTTAAATGCTCCACTGAGTGTTGTGTGTTTGTTTATGTACCATGTTATCTTAGTAACAGCTCTTTATTTCCCTTCAGCAGAACCAAGACAGCAAACATCGAACATACGTGTATGTGCTTACGGTCACAGAGACGCTGGAGGACTGGGAGGACTCGGTTAACATCGGTATGTTAATGAACAGCCTCACAAAAGTCTTAGCATGAAGGTGAAGCCTGGGGGTAATTATAGGTAAAAACTTCAAACATTTAGAGAAAGTTGAGGTAAATAGCGTCATCCAGTTTAATACATAACCAGGGATGTCAATGATTCACTGATAACTGACAAAGAGGTCTTTGTTTGGTTAACAGTCTGAGTTAACTGGTTATTCATTTTCCAATAAAAATGTATTGAAAATGGTCAAACATGTCAAGCTAACAATTTAGTCGTTCAGGTGGCTCAGTGGTAAAACACGCTGAACACCAGAGCTGGGATCTTGAAAACATCATGTCGAGTCTCAGCTCTACCATTCTGTCTAAAGGGGTGTGGCCAAGCCTGATCGGATTTCTCTCTCTCATTGCTGATTCAGTTACTAGTTAATTGATGGCACCTGCACAGAGATGGAGAAAGACAATTCAGGGTTTCTGTCTGCGTACAGGGTGCTGATTTGCATTCGTACTCATTTGTAAATGCAGGTGGAAAATTTCCCACGGGTGCTATCCATGTGTCGGGAGGGGAGTGAGGGGGAGTGGGTTAGCTTCGTTCTCGGTCCACCGTCAGTGACTGGAAATAATTTGATGCACTTAATAAACAGAATTTTAATTTACCTACTATCTATAGAAGACCACATTTTGATTCAAGGGCAACTTGGTTCTTCGGAGGGTAACAGCAAGATAGTCCTCGGTTCGATCTCCAGGCTGGGTGGTCAGTGTCCTTTCTCCATGGAGTTAGCATGTTCTCCCCCATCTGTGAGGGTTTCCTCTGGTAGCTCCGGTTTCCTCCCTCAGCCTAAAAACATACCGTATATACTGTATTGTTTGACATTGAAATTCTGAACTAATTATTGTTGTGTAAGTAGTAACTATCGCTTCAGTCCAGAATGCCACCATGGTGGGGAAAAAATAATAAATTACACTAGTTAATTCACTGGTTATTTTCAAGACTTCATTTTGAATTAAGAAGCTACTACTTGCTGAATCCTGCCTTGACGTCCTGATTTCCACTT
Organism: Microcambeva barbata; assembly: GCA_034509105.1. NCBI lineage: Eukaryota > Metazoa > Chordata > Actinopteri > Siluriformes > Trichomycteridae > Microcambeva > Microcambeva barbata. The sequence continues at coordinate 17,793,968 of JAYDZF010000007.1, read as the reverse complement.
AATCCTAGTGTTACAAATCCAAACACATATGATTGCTATGGCATTAACTGGTTGGTAGAATGGTTGGCATTGGCTGTTGGGTAGAATTTTAAGTCAAAGCAGAAGTGTGAGGTGAGACTCCGAGTAAAGACAAAATGTTGCGCAACAGTATTTGGTTTTTACACGATTTTAGACCTCATGCGACCACTTGGTTTGGTTCAGTCTGTGGTTCAGGTATGTTGGCTTAATAAAAATAACTGTACATACAGTGTAATTCAAACTTGAACTATTTGAAGATGGCGTGGAAAGAGAAAACCTGGTAATCCTTGACTTGCTGCCACTTTATAAATAGAGCCGAGTTTGTTTGCTGGGAGACGAACCAGAAGCTTTTCCTCCCTCTGGCCTCTCTGGCACATTTTGCCTGCCAAACGGGGCACAATTACCTCAGTGCACACACGAGCATGCTTAATAAAGGGAGCTGTGAGGGGGAGTGGGTTTTTGTGGAATAGATTTAACAAGGGTTGACAGATCACTAAACCAGGTATGTTTATTTTATTCATGCTGGGTTTGTTCTGTATTAATGTATCTTAACGCATGCACCTAATTAGCTTTAACACATTGACTGTTGTGTTGATGTAAGATCAATCGAAGGAAGGAAACCTACAAACTCTGAACAGACTGTGAAGCCTTGTAGCACAAAACTCTCATCCATAAATAGGGATGTAGCGGGTGTGAGATTTGAATCAGTGGTTCATTTTAGATGAATCAATATTCACTTTAAACAGTAGAGGGAGTAGGTGCTTTTTTTGCATAGTTTGCAACTACCTCAAAAATGTAATAATTGTCCAGACAAATAAAGTTTGATCAAAAATACATTATACATATTTCTTTTATTAAACAGGATTTAATTTGTCTTCAGTTTAATTTTGTATCGTAAGTTCAGTATTGTGAGTGGATTGTGGGTAGATTGTATCATTACATCCGTACTCAACCCTTTTGAAAAGATTAATGGAAGAACAGCAGGTATGTAAATATATCATCGTTTCCACCCGAATCAATGTAAATGAATCTAGTTCTGAAAAAAGTCTGACAGACTGCTTCAAAAAAATTCTTTTGTTTTGTAATAGTTTGAAACGTATCTGTTTCTGTTGGCTGGTTAGAAGTTAAAAAAAACTGGTAAAATTTGTATACAGAAGTAAAGCTTGTTGCAGGTCGATTCACTTGAAAGAGGCCCCTAATATTCTGTTGTAACTCACTTTAGAAAAAAAAAAAAACATGCTACACATGTTGATGTATGTGTAATATTCTGAATAACAACAACTTTAAAAATCACTGTATTTCTTCCTAAATTCAGTATGGCATTGCTTGCTCAATATAGTGACCTAATAGGTTTGCGCCATAAAGATGTACTGCTCAATACTGTACACCAGCATCCTGATGAGAAGTAAAGGGGTTTGCACCCTGAACTTTCAAATGGAGGTTAAAAATTGCAAAGGCTGTCCAGTGCTTGCCTGATCAGTCCAATGCATTTAAGCTTATATTGAAGAACACATTACATATTGAATATTCGGGACCTCTTTCATGTGAATCTCTGTGCAATATTTAATTTATCTTTTTTTAAATATTTGAATTTGTTTTAACGTCTTAATAAAACTCTGGAAATATCTTCTGAAAATCCATCATTGTAAATGACATGGTATCAAACCTGCATTTCACACTGTGCTCCTCAGGTCGCAAGAGGAAGTGGTTTAAGATCGATGAGGCAATCCGGGTGCTCCAGTGCCACAAGCCGGTCCATGCCGAGTACCTACGCAGACTCACCCCTCACTGTTGTTCCACCAATGGAAACACTCGAGAGCCAAGCAGTCCGGATGATAACACGGTCCTCCACCAGAGCACCTCACACGACTGCAGTCAGCCATGGTGACACAGATAAAACTGCCAACAATGTGTCAATGTGTCAAACCAAAAACCTTGTTCCTGGACTTAAATTGGACTGTTCTTGCATGCGTTATTAAAATGCTTAATGTGGGGGTTTTTAAGCCAGACGTTTATTCGAATGTGCCTTTAATTGCAGGTCATTCTTTTAATGTGGCCATTTAAGGTGGACTTTTAGTAAGTGGGGGGTGCTGAATTAGAACTAAACAGAGAAGCATGTGTTTAGTTTTGAGAGCTGTTGATAAAATGGTGAAAGGATAATGACAGAATTAATGGCTTATAATAAATATATATCTGCCTTTCCGTCACTCAAGGACACCTTACAAAAAATGCAAAGTAGACTTTAAAATAGAAAATAGTTCACAATACAATAAACAACAAAAACATTAAAAAAGTTAGCATAAAACACATGAGTCAATCAGATGGAAAGGCAATCTTAAACAGGTGGGTTTAGAGAGTGGACATACATTGTGAGAGTGAGGTGATGATCTTTATGTTTGGTGGTAAAGAGTTCCATAGCTGGGGAGCAGACCGACTGAAAGCTGTACTCTCCATAGTCGTGAGACGGGCAAATGAATGAAGGAGGATGATCTGAGGCAGCGAGAGGGAATTGCACCATGGAGCAGATTGAAAAGATAAGATAAGGCGGAGAGAGATTATGGATGGCCTTGAATCGATGCAAGATTTGACCGGAAGCCGGTGGCTTCTAGGTTTTTATTATTTATAAATGGTTTGAGCGGTTGATGAGACCATCAAAGACATTTAGAGCTGGTAAAGGTTTTGCAAAACTTATTTGTAATGCTGTTTAAAAGCACAATGTTGATTTTGTGTACATAAGTGTGGACATGCTAAATGACTACAGGTTACAGGAGTAAGTGCTTAATTCTGATTTTATGTTCAAATTGTATTATCTTCACTTGTATTTATGCCTCATGTAGCATAGCCTGACATCCAACAAGTCCTAATTGTTTGTTTTTCTTCTACCCTGATGCCTTTCCTGTTGCAACCTTCCTATTTGCCCAGCCAACGGGTAAATTCGAGATTCAAACCAGCGAGCTTAGACTCACAGTGCTGGTGTGCAGTGTAATTTTCTTTTAAATTAATTTTTAATAATTAAATCTTTATAACTGATGTACAAAATCGTTTATATCTTAACAACATTTTGTTGTTTTGTGTGTGATTTATCAGGCTGTTAAGCTACCCTGGAAATCAAGGTTTTACACCGGGATAGAAACTCAGAACAAATTGGTGTTATCAGTAAACGTATGAAAAAAGGCAACCAGCATCCGTGCCCTTTCAAAAAGAAACATGTTGATAAACATTGATAAACCATGATAGATAGAAACATTTTCACTTGGAGCGAATTCACGCTGAAACAGGCGCTGCTGTCAGTTACGTTATCTGCGGTTCCCTCTGCCGGACATAAATGGTAATGCACCCAAACCCTATTTTCACTAATATTAATTCTGACAACGCTATCATCTAACAAAATAAACAATTTGTATTTAGTTCATACTTTTATTATAGGCACCTGTTCGAGTACTTCTGTGAAACAAATAGCACGCTAGATTCTAGAGCACATTTTAGGGGAAAACAATGGTAGGGCTAGATTAGGAGAAGTATGTATTGTTACAGCAAAACAGGTGTCATATTTTCTTTATAATAAAAAGATCATTTTGATTACTTGTGTTTACATGGAGTAGTTATACAAGCACAGAGAGCATGAAATGACACTGAATGAAAATTACAACAAGGACATTTCTAAGCAGAGAAATATTAAAAATGTTTATTTATACATGCAAATCACTTTGCTGACATTACATACTTCAGAGTTTAATTATTTGGCCTCGTGAAAATCAAGCATTTAAGAAGCATGCAATGATGTCTTAATCTCAAACTAATTATTGAAACAAAAGCCAACAACAGTGGAGGGTATACTCCACAAAAAAGAATTATCGTCTGCCCACCGTCTGACTAGACAAGCCTGCCCACAGTGAAAAACTTAACACCACCACCACAGGCTAACATTGGCTGATGCAGAGCGCTCTCATCCTTGGTGGCCATCATTCCAGCAATGAAACGGTCATCAGGGTGGAAAGGATGACCAATTCTATGCCTTTCTGTGACCCTTCCTGTCTCTCTGTATCTCTGCTCATGACTCTCTGTGACACTCTTAGCTTAGTGGCCATTTATGTCTGAGAACATCCTGTTTTAAACCTCACAATGGTGGTGAGGTACTGTTGATCAAAGGTTAGGTGTCTTGGTCTCATGATGTCAAAATGTGAAAAGCATGATGATGATGATGTTTAAATCCCAATTCTATCTGAACCAGGAAATGTATTGGTAGGTTCATGAATCAAGCATTTGTCATGAATTTTGCTGTTAAGCTTTTTGTTCGAGAAACAGCAAGTTGTGCAAAAGGAACTGAAACACTAAACAGTTGGACATGTGCAATCAAACGTTTAGAGAAGGTCACATCAAGTTAACCTGTAAAGGTTAGAATGCATTTTAGGTTCATACTGAAACTTCCACCAGAAGCAAAATATCCTGAACTTTTGTGAGTTGTGTATTGCAAAATACATGCTTAGCATTTGTGATGTTTTATGCCAGCCAATAATCTCCAGAAAATACATCCTCTCTGTTGAGTAAATATGAAGCTCTTTTCTAACATCTAATTTATTATAAAACACTATTGTCTGTGTGGATGTCTGAAAACAGTATTTAACCCAAACAACAGAATCACATCTTTGTGTTTAAATGACTGTTCAGTCTGTTGTTATTCATCAGTGTCAAATACAAAGCTCCCACAAAGTTTATTAAACTGATTATAGTGATTTTGTGGCAAGGTGGTAAAGCTGGGAAAATTTGTCCTGATGAGATGGGATTTATTCCACCTGAATACTGAGTGTAGTGAACCTGTGTGATTGGTTTGGGTCAGCTCTGGTTTGTGCATCCTAGTGGCTAAGGTCGAGTTCAGACTCTCGACGCTGATGTACAGTGGAAAATCCCACTGCTCCCTGGGTCATTAATTGCCTAAATTAAATTCGCCCTACTTGTCTTAATGTGTAAGGTATTTGACACGTTTTTCTCATGCCATTACCGGTGAATCATGCCATTCTTCTCATGCCATTACTCTTGAATCCCTCCCCAAACTGGCAGAAGGTTTAGTTGAATTAGGTGTGTGAGTGAACGACCTGGTATATCTAACATGTACATTATGTTGCCTAATAGGATTGAGGATCAAGCTTTGAACAGGCTGGGCGACCCACGTCTTTTCTGTGTGGAGATGGTGTGTTCACTTTGTCTAGTGTGTGTTTGTGTGTGTGTGTGTGTGTGTGTGTGACCATGATAAGCGGAGGTAAAACGGAAATGAATGAATGAAAAGCAACCAGCCTTCTATGCAAAACAGATTCTGCTACTGTGTTGTCTGATCCACTCTCCACTCGGTACTACACTACCCCGCCCACCTGCGTTGCCAGATTGAGCTGTTAAAAACAAAACCTTCTGATTTAAACCAACAGTTTGCATTATGTTTGCATTCATTTTACTGTTCATCTCAGGCGGAACGGCAGAGTGGTGCAGCTAGTAAAAAGGGGAGCACGCAGCAACACGGGCCCCAGAGATCTGGTTTCGATTTTTGTTGACACGGAGAGAACATGCAAATTTCGCACTGTCTGTCTCTAATCTGGCTCTTAAATACGTTTGGAAGGTGGATTTAACACCCTCCTTCCTTTCTGCACCCGGGATCTTCCACTAGCACACCAGCGCAGAGAGTCTGATCGAAACGAAGTGCATGGCGTAAAAACAAAACAAAAAATAAACATGCAAAATCAAGAATGGTGACAACGAAATTCTGTCGACCTTTTGTCAGAATGACTACGGAGATCAATCTGGCAACCCAGCATCTAGCTGCCCTGTGATTGCTCTACGCTGCGGTGTGTGCAGGTGTCAACACCAGAAACGTCAGACACGCCAGCGAGGTTAAACCCCCATATTACATTATATAGCGCTCAAATAAAACAACAACCATGTTCAGACGGATATTACAAATGGTAAGTTCTTTACTGAAAGCTGTTTGCTGTGTCCTTAATGGTTTCGATGTTGTATGCTAACAGGCTAACGCTAAGTCTGTCAGTCAGGCCTGTGAGTCTCTCAGAAAAAATAATAACAGTAACGTTTATTAACGGGTGGTTGTGTTTAAATGACATTACTTGCAAAGCGGTGCAGGTTTGTTCTGAATTACTACTTTAAGCCGAGCTACACTTTATCACAGCGGACTAAATGAAGACAGTTGGCTAGTTAGCTAGCCAGTTAGCCAGTGTGTCTCGGTTTACATTATAAAGCTGTGGATGTTGAGCTTGCTGTAGCTTTAGACGTTTGCGTTAATTTTGAAATGTCATTTTTATTAATAAAAGTAACTTAACGTTCGTACTGTCAGGTTTTAAACAAATTTAACAGCCCTGGTTTACGATATGGGGATCACAACTCTGGATCTGTTGGACACAACAAGCAAAACTATTTGACTAGTGGTCGGTCTATTGAGACCAGCCAGTTCATCAGCATTTTCGGGAGCCACTTATGTGTATAACTTCACATAAGTGAGATTGTAAATAAAGACACTAATGTAGAACATAAGATTGTTTGTTCAGCTTTGTGTGTTTGTTTTTTGGGATGTTAACGTCATGTTTTACACATTGGTTACATTTATGACAGTAACTGTAGTTACTCATTACACAAGGTTCATCAGTTCGTTACTTTATCTAGTGTCTCCAATTGATCTCACTTGTTTGTCTTTGTTCTGTGGGATGAAACTGTCACACAAAACCCACCCACTTACGAGGAGAACATGCAAAACCTTGCTACCCACCTAACATGCTCTCAATACTGATTCAGTCGATCTTCCCTGGTATACCATAATAGTTTCGTTTTCCTGTTAGAATAAAATTGTGGACATACTGATGGTGGACATACACTTAGAGAAGGTGAACGGGAACAGCTGAGGCATTGGGAGACTTTCCTCCAAGTCCCAAGCCTGGAGAAGAATGAATGTTGTACCAGGAAGGGCATCTGAAACCCAGCCAAGAAACATTCTATGTTGTGTTCATATGAGTATAACGATGATATGTACATATAATGTCAACATTATTGGTTAAATAAATGAATTCATGTCTAAGCATCCATTTGTCAGTGCGATACCATGTTTGACCTTCATCTAGAACAATCCTGTATAATTATAATGTAACGTAATTCAGATATTTCCACAACAAACAGAAACTCTAAATATTGATCGTACACCAGCCATTTTCCATTTATTTTTTTGTGAATATTTATATAAGCTTATAGTTTCTATAGAATAAAATAATTAATGGTTAAATGTGCTACAAACAAAAAAATAGCCTTAATAAATACCCCAGGAACATAAGCACGGTTATTGCGATTAATTTAAGCCTAGTTTTTAGAAGCACACTGGGAGAGTACCTCGGGATTGGCTGTGATTATGTGGTTTATTTAGGCCATGTTTACCTACATGCATTTTTTTGACACAAGTTGTTGACAAAAATTGTGTTTGGCTTTTCTCCAATGCAAATTAGAACTGAGCAGCTTGCACTTTGGATGTAGCCTGTTTGTTTTAAGTGAGCTCATGGCTAAAATAGTTATAACAGCAGTCACAACTTACTTTAACCGCCATGACCTTTTCCCTTTTCCCTTGTCTGATTGTCCGATAACAGAAAGCATAGAAAGAGATGTTTATTGCTTCTCATTTAACCTAATGCTGGACATTAAAACTTGAATAACGGCTGTCTTCACCCGTCTTTGATTGATTTCCAAATGGGAGTCATTGAGGCAAAACAGAATCTTGGATCGACAGTCATGGGATTTGGTTCCTATTGTGTGGAATGTAATGGCCTGGCCAACCCAAACTCTCTTCAACTGTCCCGGTGTGGCATGCTGGACCGTGCCAAAGAAACTAGCTGCACATGTGATGGAGAAATATGTAACCCGGACTGACCCCTCGTTTCTCTCTCTGTCTCTAACTTACTCTCCTTTTCTATTTCTGTCCATGTACCATACAGACTCCTGGAAAAGGAGGCTCTCAGACCAGTGAAACCGATCAGCCCTCTGCAGATGTGAACAATGAAACCTCAGAGGTAATATAATAGTTACATATTAAATACAAAAATATTTAAACACTACCCATGTGAAATGGAATCATGACTCCATGTACAGGTTATCTAAACATGGACAATTTATAAATATAAAAGGTAGGATTAAATTTCCTTGTCCAGTTTACTTAACCTCCTGCCGCCTTTGCAAACATTAAAAAAGGAACGCATAGTTTTACCTGAAAGTAAAATAATGAGAAAACAAGATCAGACAGAGATCAAAAGTCTTTTCTATATTTTCAGTGGGAATTCAATTGGCAGGTGAAAATTACACAGAATGGTATGTTATGGTATGTCATTATAAAGTACAACAGATCGGTCTTGAAGGCATCTGTCACATGATACTCAAACCCCTTTCGCCTGACACCGGTCATTGTGTTCAGATGTAAGAAGATAAAATCCCCCAAAATGTGGATGTATGAAACTTTAATTGAGAAGTAAATCAGATCGATGGGCTAAAAAGGCATAACAAGCAATACCATGAAAGGGAAACTTTCTATCTTAAAAATCCAACCTGACCTCCACATTATACATTTCACTGGGTTTTATGTCGTAGTTTATCACCATGCATGTCTCTGATTAGAATTTGACGTTAGTGTCACTCCATAGGAAACATTTGTACAGCCAGCAAATCACATCATTTACCCCGGATCAAGTGAACTCAGCCTTATAACACAGAAAACAACACATGCATGCAACACTTTCTATTCTCCTTTACTTATTTGGTAACATCTCCAACCCCTAGTTAAAACAAAAGCTAAAGACATGTTATAAAACAGTCCGGTGGGGCAATAAGGAAGCAATCTTAGGAAGAATTTTTTCTTAATGGCCTCTTGTAAATAGAAATAGCTCTGTTTAATATTTAACAAATTGTTTTTTTATTTCCATGTCACTATCTTAATGGATGTCTTGTGAACAGGGCTTCATCTGTCCACAATGTATGAAGTCTCATAACTCGGCTGAGGAGCTTTTTAAGCATTATGAAGTTTATCATGAGTCTCAGGACCAGCCCTCTCATCTCGGCTCAAGCAGGTAGGAACTTTTTTCACTTCAGTATCTGGAATGATAGGATGATATTTTTTTGTCTCAGTAAGAGGAGTCAGTAGTTTTTACACGACAAGAATGAATCCTACTGTTAGAAGTTACCACTTCATATCGACATATTTATGTATGGCCCTTCCTGAACAAGCACCCTGATTTATCCAGGTACACTGACATCAAGAGGGTCCATCAAGAGCGATTGCATTTGTAGCTTAGTGGTGTAGCCTAGCTCTGCCGGATTGCCTCTGCTTGGTCTCTAAACGAGACTCTCGCCCCTCAGTTGTTTTGCTAAATGCCCAAAATGTACGAAGTTGGTAGATTTTTATACAACACCATGGTCCTGTGTTTGTGAGCCCAGCCCAAAATTTGAACCATTAGAACTTAGTGACACATTAACACTTAAACCAGTTTTATTAACATTTGAGATCTCTGTGACGCCAGTGATGTTTTAGCCGATTTTAAGGATAGCTAGCATTGGTTTACAGCCAGTAACACAAAACACAGCACATACAGTATTTTTAACAGGCTTAATAAGATAAAAGATAAAGATTCTCAAATTCACATGTCTGAACATACATAGGTAAATCGATTCTTTAATGAAGCTTTTAAAATTGTAATTTATGACACTGAGCATTCGGATGGAGCTCGATTTTATGCTGGCATACCAACACTGAGAGTCTGAACTCCACATCACCTCCGGTTGGTTGGGTGCCAACTTGAATGCACAATTCAGTGCTTTGTAGTGTTGGTCCCAAGCCCGGATAAATAGGCAAGGTTTCGTCAAGAAGGACATCCGGTGTAAACATTATGCCAAATCAAAAATGCTCCCTAACAGGAGCCACCGCCATTCACTCATTTTTAATTTATGACTTATTTATTCAATGTTTTTTTGAAATTCTAGGGATGACTTGGCTTTTTTGAGACAGGAAGTGCAAGATTTACAGGCATCATTAAAGGTAAGTAGACAGCTACTTATTCACCCGATTTATAAAAAATGTCTGTTTATTTTATGTCTCTGATGGTACATTCATTCATCGGAATTCCCTACTTTTCTTTTTTACCAAACACACAGGAAGAACGATGGTTTTCAGGGGAGCTTAAAAAAGAACTAGACAAAGTACAAGGACAACTGAAGCAAGTAATTTCTTTAAATGGCTAATCCGTTGTTCAGGGTTAACGGCTGATCTTAAGCGGAATATTGTGTTTTTGTGTCCTGATCGGTCTTTTCTATTCCAGGGACCCGAGAATGACACGCAGGCAGGCTTAGACGAATCAGGTAAGCTCTTCCATACCTTCCGACACGAACAGCGTTTTTCATTCAACAGGAGAAGCTTTGAAATGAAAGTTCATGGTTGGTCTCTGCTCAGAACTTGAGATGAAGCTCCACGAGGCTGAGACCGAGAAGTTCAACATCAAACAGATGAAAGACCTCTTTGAACAGAAGGCTGCCCAGCTGGCCACCGAGACTGTGGGTAAGAGAAACATCAAGAGTCTGACTTCTCTAAAAGGCTGGATTTACTGGATTCACACTTTTCGTGTCCGTTCAGAAATCAAATCTCGGTACGACGAGGAGAAGAGCCTGAGAGAGGTGACGGAGCAGAAATTAACCAATCTGCGACAGGAGCTGCAGAGAGAGAGACAGGACAAAGAGAGTCTTGCAACCGAACTGGTAGCGTATCTCTCCCACTCACTCACTCCCTCCTACAAACATACGGGCTGTCATTATAACGGTTGTTTGGAGCAAAAGGTTTGTAGAAAATTGTTGAGAGTATTTGGGCTCAGCTTCAAATAGATTCTGGACACCTGAAAAAGCACCAAAGGAATCCAGACTGTTCTAGAGGGAGCATCGTCTCCACCAGAGAGCTGCTAATAGTGCAATCACTATGTCTAATCACCCATGCTGTGTTTCACCTTCCATGGATCATGTACTTCGAGGCAAAAGGCTGTGTCCCAAATCACATACCGAAACAGCACTTGAACCACAGGTCAATTAAATAGTTCGCTAGTGCCTACCGTTCAGTCAGAAAGTGCGATTTAGGACGAAACCGAGATCTCGTAGCGCCGCCGGCATGTGCTCCTCGATATGTGTTCATTTTTGCTCTTTCTTAACACAATAGTATTTCTGATTTCTGATTAATCACTAGAACTATTGACAGAATACTCGATTCTACTCGATCACTATATGTATCCCAGATTTTTTCCCTTTGCCTATTCTCCTTCACATCTAATTGTTATTCATTTCTCTGTTGCAATTTTCTTGTTGTCCGTTAGTCCCCAAAACGCCCACTTGTCCTCCTTTGTTTACAGCATCGCATGAAATTTACACTTGAACTCTCAGAATGTCCGCAGTGCTAGGCAAAGTGTATTAGACTGCTGCACGACTGTTCTGCACCTGGATCATGCGTTTCTATTTGTGCAGGAAGATATTTTTATAAGATATTTAGAAATGATAAAAGAAAACCTCCAGTAGTGAATAGTGTCCACTGCCATGAGCAGTAAAGACCAGTAGGTCTTTTTTCACTGGCACTGAAGATGAAGCAGACAGTGAAGGAGGTTTCTTGATGCTGTGAGGGACGTTTATGCAGACGGTTGGTATTCTGTACGACCCCTTCATAACTGAACGGAACGATCGCCTCCCGTGCTCTATTATAGCTGCAGAGACCGGGACTAGAGGATGTGGAGGTACTGAAAAAGGAACTGGTGCAGGTACAGACGCTAATGGACCAAATGACCCGTGAGAGGGAGGAAGAATCTGAGAGACTCAAGAACCAGTATGAACAACTCCAGGCTAACTTCACTACCTCTGAGGTAATCCTCACACCACAATAAAATAAAAAAAATTAAATAAAGAGGCTGTACTTGATCAGCATATGATTATGGCTCAATGTAAGAATAGTAATTGTATATTTATGTATATTCCTATTTATTTATCTTTATTCACACACATCCTCTCGAATAAATTCAAAATTAAAAGGCTTACAGCACCACTGAGATTCGAACCCCAGAGTTTTATTACTCCACTTCTGAATCTCAGCGGTGCTGACAGCCCTTACACAGACGTACTTGACTGCATGAGAAAATGTTTAAGGATCAGAAAAGCATTTCCTCAGCAGATATGGATCATCATTCATCATTTATCTTTTATATTTTTGTTATGAAGTGGGCGAGAGGAGTAACAACTGGTCGTGTTTAACTGAATTTAGAACCATCACTAAAGAAGCTTTATGAGGAGAAAGCCATTGAGGACACCAGGTTCACTACTGTGGCTGTGGGAATGATCTTATGTTTTTATTTATACCAGGTCATGACACAATGATCGTCTCAGCACAGTGAGCTCTTATAATGTGTGAATCTGTGTATTAATTATGTGTGAGAAAAACTGCTGAGCTCTTCCTGGTGTTTTTTTTTACTTACTTACATCCTTGTTGTCTTTGCCTGTCTCTGTCTCTCCCCTCATTTCCACTCTACCTGCTTTGCTCATTCTTGAAGATTTGTAAACTGGAGGTAAAAACACCTGCTTCAGTCTAATTTTATATGTCCATCATTTCATCTTCACAGGTGATTTGATTCCAGTCAGGATTTCCAAAGTTTGAACTCTATGAAGCTTTTAAAACAAAAATATACGTTTTAAAAACCTAGTGCTACTCTGTAAATGCATGTTTTGTCAGCTTTAGGTTGACTTTTGCATGCTTTGTTGTTTTTGTTTTGTAATTTTTAAAGAATTTTCTTGAACTCTGGGTTCTTTTTTTCTCTGATTTACAGAAAACTATCGCCCAGTTGAGAGCCGAACTGGAAAAAGGTCCACAAGAAGCTGCTGTGTACACCCAACAAATCCACCAACTCCAGAGCAATCTGAACAACCTCCAGCAGCAGAGCCAGGTATCATGTCAAAGTCTTAAAATAAATCATAAAGTCGTACAGAAATCACATCCTCCACAATGCATGTTGATTTTGTGACCTGCAGCTGTCCACTAGAGGACAGTGTTTCCAACTCAGGTAGTTATCCATCAAGTGATGTTGAGATATATGTACAAATAATCCAAGAAGAGAAAATTGATGCAGACTGAAAGACATTTGTGTTTCAGGAAGAAAAAAACACTTTCTTTATTAAGACTATTGACTAGGGATGTAACGATACACCACCCATGACGCGACATGGTTCACAATACTGCTTTCATGGTTTGATTTTAAAGAACATGACATTATAGGCAAATTATTTGTTATTCCTTTAACAAAGTTTCTTTTTACTATTTCTATGAGAAATTATATTTTATTTATCTGAACAAAATATCGATTCTTCTTAAAGGAGTCACAGATTCAAATCAGTGCATCAATTCATATCGATTCTTGCTGAATCGTTACATCCCTACTATGGACACAAAAAAATTTCACATTTGAAGAGTATTTTCTTATCTTAGTGGAACCTTTCTCAGGATTCATATCATCTGGGGCTGAAGAGACCATCCTAACTGTCTTCCTTATAGTTCTTTGGTCGTTGCCTAGTTGGACGACATTCCCAGTTCTGACCTTTAAAGGAACGCAGTATAAAACCAGCCATGATGAGTTTATAGACTCTTATTATGACTAATTCTCTAGACCATGTGCTCTACTTATAAGAATAAGTCTGCAGTGGATTATGGGAATGCCTGTTTTATTGCTTGGTGAGTTTAGAATAACTGTAATATCGGCACAGTGCAGTTTACTGTCAGAACATGCTGAAGCACTTAACCGCCTCTATAATTAAACTAGTAAGAAATGATGGAGGACCTGCCACCACTGTATTTTAGGGTGATGTATAAACCCATCAGTGGCCCTGACCAGTGACAATCTCTGCGCCTGCTGTCAGTTATAATGTCAAGAGTTTTTGTGGCAAGGACTCTCTGGGGGAAAATGCAAGCTGCTTCTCTGACGTAAGTAACCGGGCACATGTTTGGTATGTCAGGGGTCCAAAATCAGATTCCCCCCTGTCAGCCAAACTAAATTAAGCACTGAGCTTCATTTAGGTTGCGGATCAAAAATGAATTAAGCTAGATATGATGATTTGATATTAGCAATGATAAGATTTTTTTAACAATGGTGCCAGACTCGGTGCTTCAATCAAACCGGTCATCGTCTCCAAAATCACTGTCAGCCCTTTGGAAACATTTTTAAAATAGCCTTCAATGTACCCATGAGCTTTTCTCTGAAGCGCACGCCAGTTTTACACTCACGAAAGGAAAGCGTTTCTATGCCGAATAAAAATACGAGATGAATAAAGGAGAGATTATGGTCTTGGCACAGAGGACGCAAAAAGGAGACGAGTGCCCATAAACACGGCCCCAGCTGTCTCTTGTGTAATCGACATTTGGAAAACGCTTACTCAGTGACTGAAACTGGCCCTGTCACCACAACCTATTAGCAGTGATGTCGTTATCAAGTCTGACTTCATAGTGCTTCCTCTGATGAGCACATTGCGATCTTACAGTTTTATTTTGGTTGTTTGTCGTTGTAGCATGATGGTCTGTTACATCGGCACGGTGGCTTAGTGGGTAGCACTGTCACCTCACAGCAAGAAGGTCCTGGGTCTTGTGTCCATGTGGGTTTACCCCGGGTGCTCCAATATAAAATGAGTAATGAACCGTAACTATGTGCCTGTCATGAATGTAACCAGAAGTGTAAAACATGATGTTAAAATCCTAATAAACAGACCAAACAAATATATAAATGTCATTTTAATGTCTTCAAAAGTGTCTGTAGTATCCAGGCGACTTTAAAACCTCAACGTCAAACACGTTCCATGATTTGATTCTCGGCCTTTTCTCAGATGTTGTCGGAAAAACTGTCACGACAAGAAAAGGAAAACCAGGAACTAGAGGAACGCCTGGGCAAGGAGCTGGCATCCAAAAAGACCCTTCAGGCCAGCCTCCATCAAAGAGACCTGGAGCTGCAGGACAGCCAAGCACGCGTATCGGCAGGCGAGTCTTCTCTCACCCGGATCCAAGCCGAACTGGCCGAACGTGCGGACGAGGCTGCACGTCTCAAGAAAGAACTGACTCAGCTTGAGAAGAACCAACAAGACCTGAAGGCCGAGCGCAAGCAACTTCGGCAGCAAAGAGAGGACCGAGAGAGTCAGGGTCTGCAGCAGCAGAGTGAGATCAGCCAGGTCAGACGAACAAACATCTCGCACACCTGACGAGGACGTGGCGCTAGTGCTGATGCTTATCCTGTCCTGTGCCGCGTAGTTGCACGCCAAGCTGCTGGAGGCCGAGCGGCAGCTGGGTGAGGTGCAGGGCCGGCTGAAGGAGCAGAGGCAGCTGTCCGGAGAGAAGCTCAAAGACCGTGAGCAGCAGGTCGCCGAGCTGCAGCTCAGGCTCTCTCGTCTGGAGGAGCAGGTACGAAGTGTGTGGCGGTATTATAAATGTGATCTCTTTATTTACAGAACAGTTAAGACCATGTATCTCAGCAATAAAAAGTTTTGTCCAATAAAGCAACATGTTCACTCACAGTAAAAATTAAAGAGTTTCTTATTTTGAATAACGTAGTTTAGTAAAAGTTACTACAAAAGAAAGTCTTATTTGAGTTAGTCTGAAGAACAAAGCTTGGTTCCAGATTTCTGGTGGACATCTACAAGGTTTACATTTGGATTTATTCTCAAGTATGGGCTTGTCAGTGACCATATAACTGTTTGCATTATTTGACGTTAGTGTGTTTTGTCATCTCATCCAGGTGGTCTGAATGGTTATAACCCTTTACTAATTAAATAGCTCCCTGCATAGGTGTTTGAACACATCCCATACATAGCGATCATTCAGACAACATCATGAAATCCTTTCTTTGTGTTTTGTTATGTCTGTTATACAAATTAAGATTAGAGTTCAACTTTACTTGTGTTTGTAACAAAAAAAAAGAGATGGTAGATAAGTTAGGGTCAGGGACTGCTTTTGGTCTGACACGGATTAATTATATTAACATTGATTCTTATTGGGGGGGGGGGAGTAGATATCGATTTAAGAACAACCCTACAGAACCAAATAAATTTGTAAGTCAAGGTGCTTCTGGATCTATTGTGAAGGCATTTTAACAATTGTGGGGAAAAAACTTGAAAATTATCATATTTTATAGATATACTATTTATATTTGTGTTTGACCAAAATGACACTATTTTTCTATTCTATTAAAATTCTTTTTCTGGTTTATAGAAACCAATGCTGCTCATTTTGGTCAAATGCACGCCCAGAAATTTTTTGAAGTGGTCTTTTATCTCCCCCCCCCCCCCCACACACACACATTTTCCTATCACATTTTCCTTTTGTTTGTATTTGAGTGAACACCTGAGGCTAAGCCTTGTGTATCATCTTGCAGCTGAAGGAGAACACGACCAAGTCCACTGACTTTCAGCACCAGCTGGACAAATCCAAACAGCAGCACCAAGAGCTGCAAGCTCTTCATCAGAGCACAAACAGCAAGCTACGAGAAGCCCAGGTGATTCTCTACACCTTTATATATATATTTAAAACTGTTTGTAATCAGCCATGCACGTCTGGTATGCTCATTCAAAACTGAACGTCCAACATTCTGTGCTTTCGGTTAGAATGACTTGGAACAGGTGCTTCGTCAGATCGGTGACAAGGACCAGAAGATCCAGAACCTGGAGGCCCTCCTGCAGAAGAGCAAGGCCAGCCTAAGCCAGCTGGAGACCGAAAGACAGGACCTGTGTGCCAAAATCCAGGCAGGAGAGGGTGAAACTGCCTTGCTCAACCAGCTACAGGAAAAGAACCACGCATTGCAGGAGCAGGTACAGCAGGCGTTCACCGTCTTCTTCTGTCCTGTCTACAAAACCACTTCATACAGTCTCTGACCCAGTGTATTCACCTTCAGATAACCCAGCTGACGGACAAGCTGAAGAACCAGTCAGAGAGCCATAAGCAGGCTCAGGAGAACCTTCACGATCAGCTTCAGGAGCAGAAAAGTCAGCTGCGCTCAGCACAGGATCGCTGTCAGGTCTTAGAGAGCAATGTGACGGATCTCACTGCCCAGATCACCCAGAGCAAAGAGAGAGTGGCTCAGCTCGACACCCAGGTGTGTTCGAATCGAAGTAAAATCGTAATGCCATAAAATAACGATGATTTTTTTCATAGCTACATGAATTCTTGTCTTTCAGCTTAAGGCTAAGACGGAGATGCTGATCTCTGCTGAAGCTGCAAAATCTGCCCAAAGAGCAGATCTGGAGAGTCATCTAGAAACCGCCCAGCAAGCCCTCCAAGATAAACAGCAGGTCTGTACACTTACATGTATTTGGAAACCAGTAGTAATCAATATTTATGAAAAAATATTTATAGACAGTTTGCAGATATAGGAGATGTTATAGGTGCTTAGATTGTGACATTAAGGTTTTTTAAGAAGATGATATATATAATATCTAAATCAAATTTACAAATCTATCCACACTGTTTATGGACATTTGTTATGTCATATTATATGAATATTAGTGATATAATGATTCATGAACCTGAGTGTTCATGTTACAGTCTTTCCTAAAATTTTGAAACTAAATGAACTTAGATGTTATTTTCCTTAAAAATAAAATACTGTTTTTATTTTATTTATCTAAATAATAAATAGCCTTTTCTTTCTGATGCTAGACAAATGACGCAAAACAAAGCTGCACGTTTCGTATTTGTGTGCAAAGAAACCCCTGAAATTCAAAACATTATATAAATAAATATCACCAAAAAAAAAAAGAATTATCCTCACATAAATAAATGTGACTGGAAATACTGCACCTGGCAACCCAGCAAGTGCTGTCAATCAGGCGATTCATCTTAAATAAACGGATATATCCGTAGTGAACATACAAGAAACTAAGAAACAAGAAAACTGTCAGGGTACAGGACTAGTAATCCGAAAGTTGAGAGTTCAAACCCCATCGCTGCCAGGTGGCTGATGTTGGGCCCTTGAGCTAGGCCCTTAATCCTCATTGATCAGGCTGTTTACTGTTCTGTAATTGTAAGTCGCTTTAAATAAAAGCGTCTGCTAAAGGCTGAACAGGTAAACTTTATCTGACCCGTTTGGAGAAGACTCGTTCCCGTTTCAGCATCACTGGTCCCCACTGCACAAATGTCTTAACATTGTAGCAAACTACAGCAACTGGGTATAACACATCGATGTATTTTCATCTTGTTTCTGTATGTCCACAGGAGGCGACCAAGGTCCAGGCCCAGCTGGACGAGCAGTGTTGCCGACTCCAGGAGAAGCAGGATCAGTTCTCTCAGCTCGAGTCCAATCTGAAAGATATCCGAGAGAACCTGCTGGCGGCTGAGCAGAAGAACGAGACTCTGGAGGACCAGGTTAAGGTCAGACGCAACACTAAATGAATACCTCACACACCTTGCGTGGTTTGTCTCTCCAGAGACAAGCATAGCTTCGTTTCTACATTTGGGATGTATTCTTGCACTTAGTGTGGGTTTAACTGTTGTAGAAAGCTGAAGCTGAGCTGACAGAACTACGCTTAGTGAAGGAACAGGCTCAGAAAGCACAGCAGATACAACTGCAGCAAATCAGTGAGCTGGAGAAGAAGAGCAAAGAGCTCAGTCGGCTGCTGGACGCTGAAAAACACGGGTAGGCTCTTAATGTCCTACATTAGTCCTGTCCATAATTAATAAAGCCCATTTGCAAAGTGATCGAAACTAGTCGATAAGATTCATTTGATCGAGTGGACAGATTTCCATCCAATGAATTTTATTCTGCAAAAGACTCTTTCAACATTTTTATTTCCTGTTCATCAATCCAGTCATTAACCCCGCCCAACCTCAAGTTGTGTTTGTGCGGACACCCAGTCAGAACTGAGATTCGACTCTGCAGTGGTGTGCTAGCACTTTCGACTGCTAAACCACTAGGGCTGACACGAATCACCAAGAATTGATTCACTTGGCATGGATTTGAATTTGTGATTCTTTAAAGATGACTCGATAACAGGAGAGAATTCAGTTTGCAACTACCTCAGATATAAAGTCACATTCATTGTTTAGATAAATAAAATATAATCAATTATTAAACAGAGACTTTGCCAAGTTAATATCAAATAATTTGTCTTCAATTTTGTATTGTTTAAGAAAATTGGGGGGGAAATCAGGAAACCAGTTTTGGTACTGCATTGTGGGTAGAGTGGATCGTTACATCCGTGTAAACAACCTGTTGTATATTTTAATTTAAAAAAAATAAAAATGTAAAAATTGAGAAAGTTTAAGCATAGAAAAATAAATTACGTGATTGATTTGACTCATCATTGAGAGTATCCTAAACTGCTGCAGAATGACAGAACACTATATTAAAATGTGGCTTATGACTCATTACTACCATGTTATTGTCTTTGCCTTGATTGATTGATTTTTTTTTAGCCTGGTTACAATGTCCGCCTCTCCTTTTATTTCAGGTCTGCTTCCCTGCAGGAGGAACTGCAAAAGAATGTTACAGCTTTGGTGGAGACACGGAAGCAGCTGGAGAAAGTGACCCAGGAACACGGTGAGCTCGGCACCAAACTGCGTAATCTCACCGAAGAAGGGCGGGGGCAGAAGGCCGAACTGGAGAAAACGCTCCAGGCGATGAGTGCGGCACAGCAAAAGAACCAGCAAGAGAGAGACACCCAGGCTAAAGAGCTGACGAAAGTAAAGGAAGCTCTGAGCAAAGCATCCACGGTTCTCAAAGACAAACACAGCCAGCTGGAGATGGAGAAGAAAAGCAGTGCTGCAGCCCTGGACGAGAAGGTGAACACGTCATCAATCTTGTGAAATTTGAACACGCACTGAGGCTCTTAGGGTTAAGGTACAGGACTAGTAGTCAATAAGCCTCACCAGTGGTAGGTTGTCGCGGTTGGACCCTTGAGCAAGACCCTTTAACCTAATTGCTCAAACCGTTTGAGTTCTCTACTTATATCAACATATTTATCTTCATATTTTTGCTCTTTCAGGAGAAAGCTCACCAGACAGCCCAGCAGGAGCTGCAGAAGAGTGCAGAAGCTACGTCTAAAGAATTAAGCAAAGCCAAAGCTCAACTGGAAAAAATGGCCGAGGTGGGATATACAAAAATCTAAGATGTACTATTTACACTTATAATTCAATGATGTGAGTCATTGCGTTTTACAGGTTCACATGCTTTAATTCAAAGTGACATTTGGGATCAGATACGGTGCAAGCAATTATGGGTTAATTTGACAGTGATGACCTTTGACCCATGCATCTTCTGATTATTCATCCAGTACTTTAACTGTTGAGCTCTGTAGTGTCAACATGTCATTGTTATGTCTTGTATTTTTTCTTTGTTGATGACATTTTGTATTTTTGTTCAATTAACTAGAAAGAGAAGGGACTCCAGGCGCAGCTCCAGGAGCTGAATGCCCAACTAAAACAATCTCAGGATGCACTGAAGGAGAAGGACAAAGACACACAGCAGCTCCAGGTACAGCTAAAAACAACCCAGGGCTCTTTCAACCAGGAAGTGAAAAAACTACAGGCTCAGGTGGGAGAACTGCAAACCGCCCAAACAAAAAAGGTACGTTTGATTATTCGGTATCCTGGTTCTTACCCAGAATGCATGTCGCCGTTCTGGGAATTCAGGACATATGAATGTATGTTTTAGGTGGAAGAGTTGACTACGCTTAAGGAGCAGATGGCTAAGCTTTCTGAAGAGCTGAATTCGGAGAGAAGTCACAGCTTGGCACTGCAGAAGACCTGCGACACCACCAAGGAGAACCTGGCCAAACTCCAGTCTGACTGCTACGGCAAAGAGTCTGAGCTCTCCGCCCTGCGCCAGGACCTCAAGGTGCGCTTGTGTTTACAGGTTTCCTTCTGTACTGCTAAATCGTCTTAATGATCAGGTGATCGAACCTGAGAAATTCACAGCTGTGAGTTGAGGGAGCGAATTGATTTTAAATGAGCCTACTTCAGGTTAATGAATCCACAGCTGCCTTTACTTAAAGAATACAGTGATGAGTTAAAAACAGACACTTTGTTATAAATCTTAAAATGTTATGATAAAAACAGAATCTAATAAATGTGATGGGCAAGTGTAAAAAACACATCAGAGTTCTAATGTTTTCAGAATTTACACATCAATAGTAAATGTGAAAGCAATGTTTGTGAGACTTTCATTGATGAGACAAACCTGTAACTTTTTATCACTGACTAAAAGAAAAGCTTCCTCCATGTGTTCTAGCTTCATGAGGAGAAACTTGCTCTGGCTCAGGAGGACCTGGTAGCCAGTAACAACCAGCTAAACTGCTATGACGCACAGATCCAGGAATTAAAGGCAAGCCTTGCAACTAAAGTAAAAGATCTGAGTAAACGGGACGAGAAGCTCAAACAGCAGGAGGAGGCTCTGCGAGAACTGCAAAAACAACAGGTATTGGCAACAGACTCTTCTAAATATAATTGAAATGCTTTTTAAAAAACATCATAAATAGGCATTATACATACATACATATACACCCAGATTCATACATTCAGAATATAATCACAAATTTAATAAATCTATATGGAATCTGGTAGATGTTTGGAAAAGATCTTGAATAAATTATTACATTAATTATTACTCTGTTATATCTCTGGCTGGAAGCACAATTTAGAGGCAGCCGTGGCCTGGTGGTTAGAGAACTGGGCTTGTGATCAGAAGGTTGCCGGTTCGATTCCCAGAGCT
>JAYDZF010000007.1:17741402-17753729 GCA_034509105.1 Microcambeva barbata | reverse complement strand
TGAAGCCTGAAAGAAGGACGTTCACACAGTACTTACATATAGCCATGTCGACCAGATGAACCAAGCTCCGCAGAGCACTCTCCTCCGCCTCCGTACGGCTCCTCTTTTCCATGTTCTTCAGGAGAAGAGGGTAACGTGTGAACCTCTGCAGAGGAACCACCAGCAGATCCCTCAGCTGCAGCCTGCGGCATTGCTTCTTGCTCTCGCACCACTGGGGACAAGATGCATTATACATGACGTGTACAAGAAATGACTGAAGTATGTAGACAGAATTTAAAGGTAAGTCTCTTTATCAATCTTGTTCCTATTTTCTTGATCTGACTGAAGCAATGCCATTACCCGACTGGGCATCTACACCAACCAGGCATTACAGTATGACCACCGATTATCTCAGTCTGTGGGATATAGTAGGCAAAAATTTCAAGCAGGAAAAATGTCTCCAAAACTGTGGGGCGATGTATCTATCAAAACTGGTTTAATGAAGGAACAGCAAAAAGAATCATTGGCTGCCAAGGATCATTGATGTGAACAAAGGCTGGTCTGTACGGTCCCATCCGAGGAGGAGCTACTGTACAAGAATTGTCTAAGAACTTAAATCTGATAGAAAATTTGTCAGAATAGACAGTGCAACACATTTTGTGGTTCTGACCCACCACAATCCTGACCCAGATAACCCGGTAGTTATAAACAGCTCCATGAAAATGAATGAATGCACTTCGTAAGAGCACAGTTTAAGAGAACAAAGAAGAGCAAACACAGCAGATTTGTGTTCGAGGACAACTGTGTCAACAACACGGCATGTCAGGACCGGCACTTCAGTCTACCCTGCGGCTATCCTACTGTTCCAGTCCTGATCTACCAGATTAAAGTACACACACCTTCATGAAGGAGCCAAAGTCATCCCGAGCCTTCAGGCTGTCCAGGTACAGGATGGCTTTGCTGTAGTTCAGACAGTACTTCTGCAGACAGTGACAAATGCTCTCGCTGAAGGCCTGAGACATCAACATGGAAGAAACGTACAAATTAAAGACATTCAGGCATTATAATACACTGAGTGTCTGACTGTGTATGATCTGTGCCAAACTCATATAGAGCTTCAGTCACTTTATCATAGGATATCAGCAAATCAGTTTGTGAGGCCGTGACAGCAATCCACTTCTTAGCCTTGAAATCAACAAGCCCCAAAATGTGATCGCCTTGCTGTGATCTGAACGTTTTGTGGGTGCTTGGGTAGCACCAAAATGAGCTTGTGTGCCTAAGTAGGGCTTGCCAGTGGGGACTACTACAATCACAGCTGAAAGATAAATCAGACAATTGTTTGATTCTCTGTATGTGCCACCTATTGCAAAACATCACTAGAGAAACATTAAGACTAGAAATCTCGTCGTCTTTTCTAGAGGAGGCATGTGCATTGGTAAATGTATCATATAGAATAGAATCTCTGGTTGGTTGTCCAAAGCTCTATCCACTAGGCTACCACCATCCCGTGTATTTAAATTGCGTTCTCTGTGGTTGGTTTTCCCCTTTTACTGACAGGAGAACATTTTTTGTTCCCTTTTCTTTAAAAATGAGGTTTTGGGAGGCAAATGCATGTAAAAGCTTTCGTGAACATGCCTCATGTTTAAAACACGTCTCACCTTTTTAAGAATGTCCAGTAAGCACTGTGTGTTTTCGTTTTCTGGAGTTCCCGGAGATGCCCACAAGTCTTTGATCACACGAAACAGGCTTGTCAAAAATCCAAAGCTAACCTGCAAACACACAAACATGATTAGATACTGTAAACCACAGTTCTGTTTTATTGTAAGATTGCTAATTATCTCTTTATTATGACGGTTTTGTGAACATTTTATCATCTGAGTTGACGTTAGGAGCACAGAAATTTGAATCTGACATTTGCAATCTGACATAACTTTCTACCTGGGACAGTGGTAGCCTAGTGGGTAGAGCTTTGGACTATCAACTAGAGATTAGCGGTTCAAATCCCAGCTCTTCTATGAAGCTGCTGTTGGGTCCTTGAGCAAGAACCTTAACCCTCACTGCTTCAGGGGCGCTGTACAATATCTGACACAGCGCTCTGACCCAAGCTTCCAGAGTTGGGATATACGAAGAAAGAATTTTGTTGTACTGTCCATCTGTATTTGTGTAATGAGGAAGGCATTCTTCTGCACTGGTCAGTATCTGAATCTATCAAAAGTGGTCCAAGAAAGGAACAGTGGTTAACTGGTGATGGAGACCATTGTCCCAACATGAGCATATGAAGTAGGCAAAATATGTACTCTGTTAGAGCTCCTTGTGAGCTTTACACGTGTCACAAAAGGTGTGTGTCGGTCTGAAAGTAACCGTGGCATCAAGAAGCTGTTTATATTGAACAGTGCTCAGGTGTGTCTAGCAAGTAAATAAAGGTGTAATTACTTTCTTACTCAGGACTATTTGGTGTTGAATCACCTTTTACCTCGAAGAAATGACATGATCATTTAAAACTGTTTACAACTCAAGTTGTAACAACTTCTTTTTGATAGCAGTGTACAATGGGTGTATTGTTGGTCATCATACCAGGCAGAGCTCATTAAGGTTGGCAAAGAGTGACCAGGAGTCGACGTCCTGTAGAAAGTCTTTCATGTGCAGCTCTGACAGCGTACTGAAGAAAACCTGCACAAAAAAAGGTAAATTATGTGAAATATAAGGGAATTATGGTCAGCACTGTCTCTCCACAGCAAGAAGGTCCTGGGTTCGATCCCCAGGAGGGCTGTTAAATCAATAAAATGCATTCAATTCATTCTTTACCTCTTTTAGCACCATCAGCTGGTCTAGGAAGTAGACGCACTCGCTGGTGAAAAGCTCCCATAATGCTTCCTGTGTCTTATAAGCTTTGGGATCATCCTCTGCCCTCAGCTCAGGCTGGCTACTCAGAAACTCTCCCAGAGTCAGATCCTAACAGAAAGAAAAATATCACCAAGTTTCATTACTATTATCCATTATCCATTCTTTTCTCCAGCCTGAGGTGGCTTTACACATGGATCAGTATTGTGCATGGAGAGTCACACACTGATTTCCATTATTGTCTGTACAACAACAACCGGCCAATAAAGACATCAGTTACACTTCCTGCCTGCCTTCTGACATAGCCGGTCACATCTCTCTGTGCCTGACCGGCTGAACGGAGATTTGAACTTGTGAGTTTGCGATCTCAGCATTGGTCATATATATAAATATAGTGAGTGAGTATAAAGTAATTAGAGCTTTATGTAACTTTAAAACATGCTTTCTCACGCATAGAGACAATTACAGCACAATTAATATCATCGATGCACCTCCAGGCTAGTTTTGTACTCACTTATGTGTAGGGGTAATTTAGAGAGACATTGTTACGTATTTGGAGCCATGACACTGACCCTGTCCCATTAAAAATAAAGCCAGCTGTAGTGAGCTACCCTGTAAAACCCCTACTGTCAGCTCGTTCACCTTGTACTGCTGGAAGTGAGTTCTTCTCCAGTCCTGGATGTGAATGTCTGTGAGACACTTTTCAATGTCAGCAGCTGTATGTGTCTTGCCTTTAGTCTATTAAAAATAACAAAAACATGTAACATTACACTGACCAGCTTACTGGATATATGGGCAAGTACAATCATGGTATGATGTGGTTTTACTTTTGTGTATAATTACGTGAATATCCCCCCGAACCCTTTAGTTCCATACTTGTCAATGTTTTCATGAATGTAGAACCTTTAAACATTACTTTGTTTTAAGCTGTGGTAAATGTTTTTAAAAATTAATACGGTCACACTTTATTTGGACGGTCCCCTGTAAACGATCTACAGATAATCCAATGATTCACAAATGTTCTGGTGATACGACAGTATGGTAAGGGTTAGGTTCAGGAGTGGGTTTGGGTTTTGCATTGAACGTTAGGGTTGGGTTTAGGGATAGATTTAAAAGATCTTTCACATTCAACTTCAAGTTCAGTTGCAGTTCATGGATATTTAGTCGAATGATGCTTGAAGATATTGTGTATCGACAAACCATTATTAGACCATCCAAATAAAGTGTTACCATTAATACTTTTCTTTAGAGATGCACCAAGTTGAGTACTTGCATCTGGATACTTGCTGTCTTAAATGTTCATTTTTGTCAGTAATAAGAATATTGCAGTAATAGTTATTCTATAAGATTTAAGAGGAAATAAACAATAATAAACAATATATTGGACTGTACAAAAACCCACACGTCTTAGTACAGTAGTGAATTCGTTTCAATGACACAGCACTTATCCAATCGGTGTCATTGCTGGAGATTATCCCACCTTTTCAATAGGTACAAGGCACACAGAAACACCCTGAATGGGGTGCCAGTCCATCACATGGCAGACACACACCCATTAACCGATGGGACAATTCCATGTTTCCATTAAACCTGTTTGCATGTCTCTGGACTGTGGAAGGAAACCCAGAGGGACATGGGGAGAACATGCAAACTCCACAAAGTAAGGACCCAGGTCGCCCCGCTCAGGGACCAAACCCAGGACCTTGATGAGTGTTTACGTGACCTTAAATTTTCAGGTTGGTGAAACTGACATTTATCATGACATTATTACCAATTGCTTTATCGTGGTCAGGCTCGCAGCAGGTCCAGTTCTACCCACAAACATACTAAATAAGATGTTTTGAAGTTGATCAAAATGCTTTTATATGTTGCCTTGCTGTTTCAAGGGGCCTGAAATGCATGTCAGGCTAAACCTTATAATGTTATATACATTATATTTTATTTTTCTGATTTCTGTTATAACATGTTTGTTACACTTACCATGGAACGTTTAGAAAAAGGCCACTTGGATTTCTTAGTATCTACACAGAAGACATTTAGAAACAGGAAGTTAGAGAGGAGATGTGCTATTCGACTACACCTGATACAACATCTGGACATGAACAATCATGTGCTGATTAAACCTGCACTGGTGGAGTGACTTAAAATATCTGCAGCACCATTGGATACGAAAAGGTCACCGGGGGAGACATCCAATCCTGGCAGAGTGACCACCACGGAGCTCCGCCTTCTCTCCTGCAGCCGACTGAAATCAGAAGAAGCTTATGAGGAGTTAAGGAATAACAACACAGCAGCCCTGGAGACTGACAGTCAACAAAAGCATGACGACCATGTGGTTAACACGGTATGTTAGCAGACGCTATCTAAGCTAACGTTACATAAGAGTTTGGCTTTGTTAACTCGACATAATCCGTGTGACTTTTATCAGCATTATGAGTGAACAAATCTGGATGTGAATGTAAATCTTTCTTAATGCTTACTTTAATCCATGAGTAACAGGTCTGAGTCATCGGGCAAATCAAGCAGCACGTACAGAGAAAATTTTAATGTTTTATTTTTTTATTTTTAGCCTGAATACTGATTTTGCCAATCATGAATTAACAAGACCTGCTATCCAAAGCGAACTGCAATTATGACTGCAAACATTTTGAGCGATTGAGAATGAAGTGCCTTGCTCAGGGGCCAACTAGGTGGTGGTGAGGCTTGAATCTCCAACCTTCTCATTACCAGTCTTTAATCACTGAGCCAACAAGTCCAACTATGAACATTTTTCATTTAATTCTGTTTACCATTCTGCTAGGAAACATTGGTAGTGTTTTATAATGTTTTATTATTATTATTAATTACTGGTCTGGACACATCACATCAGTTCTGAAATGTAATCAGTAATAATTGTAAAAACTAATTGGAGCACCTCACCACAAATCATCACAACTTCAAAACAAGGATGTAACGATTCACCTTAAAATATCCACTATTCAAATAATAAATTATAATAATGACACTCAACTAAACAATATACGTGGTGACAGAAACCCAAAACAATTGAGTCCATCAAACCAGGGGGTTATTTTTAGACTCCTGTGTTATTGTTAAGGGTAATGCAGGTACGCTCATGTACTAAATAAACAACAGGATGACAAAGTGAAATGTTGCCCATCAACATATCAGACATTACGAACTATCAACGCTGCCATTCACACAGAAAACTCAAGGCGTACTCTGTCAATAACGAAGACTCGATGTACATTTAAAAAAGCTTAGAGCTTTCGATTATTTTATGTGCTACGCTGAGTTCGCATTCACTTCCTCATCGACCTGTAACAGTGGCAGTGAAACCCCAGGCTTGCTAATAATGAAAACAAAAATGTTTTAGCAACAACTCGACAGGCTGGTTTGGAAGTTCCACCCTTAACGTTGTGTCGAAGCTCTCACGAACAGACGAAGTGGGGGCAGCGACATGTGCTGCTTTGTCAATCAACAATAATGCTGGTTTATTCAAATGCAGGATTCCAGGTACTTCTAGGTTCCTGGACTTACAAGGTCCAGGATTATTATTCAGATTGTTATTGTATTCTGTATCGTGCTCACATCCTTCACATTCAAATACTTGTAAAGCCCAGTAAGCACAGGAGAATCTGTGTTTAAAGTTAAAAAGATGCAACAAAACCACCTGAAAATAAGTATTATACCACTGCATTCATGATTAATCCTGATTAGTTACAGCTAATTGTGTGATTAATTATTTAATTGTTTGTAATCGATTGACAGCTCTGATTCAAATATTTTAATCTTATTTTTATTATGTCTTGCTAAGAGTGACCTAACAAAACCTAAGTTTCGTTGTACAACTAATGACAATAAAGACTATCGTATCTTATCTTAGAAGCATTTATAATAAATGATTACAGGATGTAATTAGAACCCATCACATTTTGTATACTTTAGTACCCAGGTGGTGCAGCATGTCATATCACAACATTGAGTTCTCATGTGTGAATTCATAAGATTCTTAACATTGGAACCACCTTCATTAAATATGTACAAATTCTATTTTTGTTTTTAAAAGTGCATCTACAGAGAGCTGGAGGCACGCCCAGCCCTGTTTAACTCTTTTAATTGAATCCTAACAACCAAAATCATCGCAATATCAGCACAAACAGTTGTTATTAGCTATGTATTAGTCAGCATGGGGGCTACACCCAAAATTCACATAACCTGGCTTTCCTGCCATGAAGTAGCTAGCTGTACTAACATTTAGATCGACTTATTATGACAGTGGAAAGAAACAAGGTCTCACATGTGTGCTTGTTTTCCCACAGATCAAATGGAGTGTAAGTAGTGATTAATAAAGATTTGGTCTCAAATGAACTATGGACATTCGGATTAGAAAAGTCTTGAGATTCCGATCATTTTGGCAACACTTTCAGTCAGTGAATTATTGTAACACAATACCCCCCCCCACACACACACCTTCAGAACCACATTAGGCTTAAGTATCCAGTTTAAATGAAAGTGCAGCAACACAGCATTCCAGTGATGCACATTTAGCAACGTAAACATGGTCACTGCCTTGAGGGAAACTTCTGGGACTCTAAAGAAGCTTTGGCTAACAAATAAGGCTTAGCAAAATGACTAGTTGCCTCACAACGCTGTTTCAGTGACATTGCAGGGTCATTGACCCGTAGATCATTTATTACTATTATATTACTATTGTATTGCCGTCAAAGCAGTATTTCATAGGAACATTCAAATGTTATTGAAATGATCCTACTACATACGGCTATTGAGTGTTAAACAAATATTTGTGAAATAGAATATTTTTAAGACGACTGTGCCTTCCTCAATTCTCAAAACCATTTTATTTCCCATTGGAGAATTTCTAAAGCTTTTTTTTTAATTAAACATCAAT
This sequence comes from Microcambeva barbata, assembly GCA_034509105.1. NCBI lineage: Eukaryota > Metazoa > Chordata > Actinopteri > Siluriformes > Trichomycteridae > Microcambeva > Microcambeva barbata. Next base: position 17,745,997 of record JAYDZF010000007.1, on the reverse strand, counting down.
GAACCAGATTTCTCTTCCTTTCTAAAACAAATTATGCCCCAAAAGAATCCTTTTGACTTCTGCTTTATTGATTTGGCACATTTTTATGCACAGCACTACAATGTTTGTTTGTTTGTTTGCATGTTAATGTCATGTTTTACACTATGGTTACATTCATGACAGGAAACGGTTACATCAGTACACAAGTTCATATCATGAACAATTTCATATCTCCAATTCACCACACTTGCATGTTTTGGACTGTGGGAGGAAACCCACAAGGACACAGGGAGAACATGCAAACTTGACAGTGCTACGTTGCACTGGTTTGTGCATCCTAGTGACTAGAGTGGCGGCCAGCTGACCGGTGGCAAGGCCGAGTACCGAACCAGAGACTCTCTGCCCTGGTGTGCTAGTAGAAATTCCCATTGCTTCAAGTACTTAAGCTACACTGGGAAACCAGTTAAGATTGATGGGCTCACATGCTTAAGCTGGTTCTGATTCCTCTCTACGGCACTCAGAGATCTAAGACCTGAGCAGAAAAGCATTGGTCATCATGCCTTGCTCCTTTTAGAAACAAATACGTGTATTTGAACTCACTTGTGAAAGCTCATAAATGAAAACAGGTCACTTCTAATTGCTGCCTATCACAAAGCACATCCATAATGAATCACCACCTCATTCAGACTGTCCAGAGAGCCCCCACCCTGCCCCATCTCACGGTACTTTCACTAAAAAGAAAGCTTTGTCCTCGCACCTTTGCCAAATAATAATTTCCCCAGTGCTTAACTATTTCATTCAATTCACGTTCCACACGGCTCTATTGGACAGTGCCACATGGTGATTGAGGTCACAACAGCCGCCTCATTATCTGCCTTCGGACCATCAGGGAAGACGAAAAAGCGCAATGAGGAAAACACCACTAATGAGTATTTGTGTAATGCAACCAATACCGTGTTAGGGCTACTCATGCACCCATAACAAAGTAAAGCCTTAACAAAAGGCTTGTGTTGGTCAGTTCCATCAGGGTTCCTTATTCTGTTGTTCTCAACTGTGTGCGCAATGGACAGCATGTTTCCACACAAACAGATTCCTGGTTTAACAAAACAGCTATTCAAATCAGAGACGCCATGCAAAGAGTGACGGAACATCGCTTTTATGCATTAAGTAACGTGGTTTCGGATAAAATAAAAAGCCGTCTGTGTTGGAACTTTTTCTATACACTGGTTCAAGAGCTGCATGGTCCGCATGCAAATCAATGGAGGGCAGAGTTCATGCAAAGCACTAAAGATAGTGGTTTAGCACACCTACCTTTTATGACTGAACTCCTTTACCTGCAATGAAAAACAAATGATGTGAGCACAAACAGTAATGGAAAGATAGGTTCTTAATAGCAGTTTATGCCCAGTACTGTGTGATCTTTAGAAAACAAGGCTTCTCTGCTCCAAAACCAGACCTGAGCAATAGCAATAGAGTTCAGAATACATTCAGACTACAAAAACAACTCGTATGCTGTTTCTGAACAGACATTACAGACTGCATGTCTTCACTGAACACCTTTAAATCTTTCCTGACAGCTGAAATGTTGGTATTTGTGAACGCAGCAGCATTTTAATGCACCAACACCGATCTTGCCTATCTCTTGGTTTAAGCGTATACCTGCTATGGATTGTGCACCCTTAAAACATATACACATTGTCCTGCTAAAAATGCCATTTTCTCTAGAACACTCCATACAGAGTTGCCAGAAAAGTGAAAAATGTTTACACGGTTAATGTCGCTTTACAGTTTAAACTACACATCTGGATATTTTTCACTCAGGAGTCTTTAAAGTTGTTGTGGTTTTTACACTACACGGCTGATCGGGGACAGGGGGGTCAGACAGTACACCATCTACCATCTGCCGGTCTCCCAAACTACGCTTTGTCACGAGAAGTGACGAAAGGTTTAATGATAGTATGTCCAAAATGGACGTCAGAAATAAGCCAGAGAAAAAGCAGGGTAAAATAAAAAACAATGTGAATATCCTGGATTGTTCTGTAGCGAGTTGTAGGTTGACGTTTTGTATGTTCAGAAATACTGTAAAACTTGTGTGTGCCAAAATATTATTATTATTATTTTGTGCTTTTATCACAATAGATTGTAAAGTGTGGTGTAAACTAGGCATAACCAAGCCCCACAAGGGAGTCTGAGAAATGTAGATATGAACACATTTAGAATGTGATGCTTTTAAATTGACTTATAATACAGTATAAATTAAAGGTGGAAATCCACCAGCCTGCACAGAGCCACAGAACTTTGACCTCAACCCTGACCATCTTTGGAATGAACTCATCCAGCATCAAAGCCTGGGTGCACTAACGTTTTTTATTAATGTTTTGAATTTAGATCTCCAAAAAGCTCATGGTCCACATATCACTGCTAAGACCTCCACTGGTGCCTGATTACAGAAATATTTTTTTTTATTTAGCGTTCATGACACCCCCCCACACACACACAGCCAAGGACCCCCATAGAAGTGAGAATAGCACAAGGAAACAATGCAACATGCAAAACTGGATTTTCATCTCCAAAGCTATTCTTGATGCGTTCTAAATGGATTTGAAGAAGTTTCTAACAGTTCATTTAGCATCCACACTTCGGCGCTGTATCAGTTTCAAAGGCGCTCAACTTTAAATTGCTGTTTTTAAGTAATTGTGTAGGCTTAAGCCCTCTTAAAGCCTTTGCAACTGCTTAGATGTAATGACTCTATTGAGAATGTGCCTGGTTGAATACATAGGTCGAGGGAATGGGGTTTCTGCTTTCTTCCTTCTCATCGCTCAGTGACCCCTCTATTATTCAATGTTCACTGACTGTGGGGAGAGGGGGCCTGTGAGAGGAGTTAGGGATGTGGGCTCACCGGAAGCTGTCAGTGCATGTAACTGCTGATTCAATTGCTATCAAAAGCTTTTACTGTACAGGGCCACCACAAAGGGGTGAGGGGAGAGGGCTCTCTTTGTACTCTCTTTGTACAATATTGCCCAGAGTAAATACCATTATTGACTTTACCTTTGACCAGATTGAGTCTATAAAATCATTGATATCTTCATTAAGCATAAATAAAATGCATCTGTACCTCCTCACTGTCAGTTGTATCGTCGGAGTCCACGCTTTCACTCACACTGCTTGGATCGAGTTCACTCCCATCCTCTGCCTCCAATATGGACGGCCTTTCTGTGTCCCAGTGACCGTCACCATTGGATTCTAGTTCGTCACCTGCAATGGCAGTCTGACAATAAACATGTGATAAAGGGCTTTTCGGTGAGGGACAATCATTCGTCCCTGGCTCCTCCTGAGTGCTGCCCAATCTTCCTGTATCCTGGGAAGGAAGCCTGGTGCTTCTCATTCTCCGTAGTGTAGGGGATGTAGAGATGCGTGCCGGTGCTTGCCTATCAAACTGAACAAGTGGAGTTCGCATGCCATCCATCTCGCCCAGAGAGCCGAAGCCCAACCTGGACGAAGCTCTACCCAGCTCGATCCGCATCAGGTACGGATTTGATGTCTGGGTTTGTTTGTCCAAGGTCTCATGAGCAGTTTGTGTTTGAGCATCCATTCTCTTGGCCATGGAATCATCATGCCATTCAATATAGGTCCAGTCCAGAGTTTGCCCCAAATCCTTTCCCTTTATATGCATATTTTGCAAGTCGGTCATCTTGAGCAAAGCGGCATGATATCTCAACAAACAGCTGAGAGACAGATGTGCTTCGGTGGAATCGGGTCAGATTGGAGCCATGTGAGAGGTGAATAAGCTGAGACACTAGCTAGAGAAAAGGAAGAAAAAAAGATTAAAAGGTAAGGGGGATTTTCATAGTGATACAGGTTGGCATAACATGTTTAGTATTCTGAGTAATAAATGTAATCAGATATGCCCTAAACAAAAAGTAAACTCATTATATTTCAAACACTTTATTCTAATCAATGTGGGCTTGGTATCCATTAGTGCCCAACCCTAAATCATCTAATTAAAATCCAAAAAGTGAGTCCTGTTATAGCCCCAAACAGGGGAGCTCAATATCCCGTCTTGTGGATTTAAATGTTTCTAAAGAGTGGGTTCTGTTACAGATACAATCAGGAAAGCTTGATATTTATGCCCAACAAGCTCGTAATAAAATTTCTTGTTATAGTTTAATAACATGAAGTCTGATGTTAGTGGTAAACTAATAGCTGGGCAATTCCACCCTAACAAATTTCAAACAATGACATTTGAAATGTCAGATGTACATGCTTAAAATCTCCAAGATATCACATGAAATCAGAAAGATGTTAAAATAGTTTCAAGTTATTACATTTAGATCACAGGGTGTTACAGTCGACAACAATCATTTATCATTAATAAATATTTTGGACCAATCATGTTATTGAGTCTCTGTCACACACTAACTGTTCTTTTTTGCTGATGGCTTTTTCAGCTTCTACTTTTAACCAAGTCTGTAGAATCTTTTAGTTAGCTGCTTTGTCCAGTAGTCTTGTCCAGACCTGCGACCAACATGACCATGATCAGAAAGGAAGAGGAAGAGTTTCAAAGATAAACAAATGGATGTGATGTAAACTACAAATGAAGCCATACTTTACACTTA
>JAYDZF010000007.1:17541827-17554295 GCA_034509105.1 Microcambeva barbata | reverse complement strand
ACTACTACATAATTGCTCTTATAGATAAATAAAAGGACATTAAATTGACTGATATTGAAGCCAGTGATTGGACAGAACGGTACATCATCACTTTCATTTAATTGGACATCCTCACAGACTGCGGCCTGACATACAATCACCTCATTAATCTCACTGTGGGAGTGAAGTGGGACTGCTCAGAGATTAGATTAGCCAGACAATTCAAATGAGATTCAAATGCACAGGGTTAGTGTGAAGGTGGCATATGATATACTGAACTCTGATAAATATTTTTGAGATAACAACAATCAAATAATGAAAAGAGAATCAGAACACAGTGCAACAAAATAATGAAAACAATTGTGCTACAAATAGTACAGGAATAAGAGAGTAAATGTCTTGTAAATATAAATATCCTATATTTTAAATCATCGCATTATTATGGCTTTATCCAAAGCGACTTATATTACACTACGCAGACTGAGCAACTGAGGGTTAAGGGCCTTGCTACATCAGTAACCTGGCAGTAATTGGGCCTCAATCAGTGACTTTCTAATTACTTGTCCCTTGTCCATTACCTTAAACACTTAATTTATTACCTTAAAGGTTAATTTTACCCAAAGCAATCTTTACTTGTGTATTATTTTTGTATTACTGTTCTCGTGGCTGTGTGGTTGTTTATTTGTGAAAGCCGCTGGGTAAAGAGATAAGAGCTTTGTGCTCCTGTGTGCAATAATCAGCTACTGACAGAGAAGCAGAGGCCGGTTTAATACCCTCTCGGGTGACACTGTTGCTTTAAAAGATCTACTCTAAAGAGGTTTGTGTCACTGAGCCTGGCATCATGAAGCACAGCAAGCAGCAGCCACTGGAGGCCTTTAATCAGGCAAGGGGGGAGGGAAGGGGGCACTGACTCAACCATGATTAGACAAGCTGTTCCAATGATAGAGATTCAGATTTATATCCATGATTGGTCTGTGGGAAATGTGCATGGAATCTTGTTCACTCTAGGTTTAGAAGATGTGGACTATGAAGAGTACATAAAACAATTGTTTTATCAAATATAAAATAATTATTGGTGTAAGGATACGATGTTCATATTCTCTCTATAAAATTCGTAGTATGTGTAATGACAAACCAGTTAAAAGAGCATGTTGGGCAGAGGCCAAAGCTTAACAGATTATTACTCCAAAAAGACAATAGCAAATCAGATGGACAAACAGGGGGTAAATAAAGTTGGCCTACCTTTTTTTTAGCAGGAAGCTTTCCAAGATATTCCTGGTTCGATCCCCAGGTGGGATGATCCAGATCCTTTCTGTGTGGAATTGTGTTTTCTCAGAGTCATCATGGGTTTACTATGGGTGCCTTAGTTTTCTCCTACAGTCCAAAGACATGCAAGTGAGGGGTACTAGAGATACACAATTGTCCATGGCTCTGTTCGATATAACATTGTGAAATAACTACTGTTTCTGTCATAAAAGCGTAAAACATGAGGTTAAAATCAAAATAAAACAAACAAATAAAAGCTTACAGCGTAGCAAACAAATGTACCTTAACTGGGATTGTGTATCCAGGAAAGCGTGCTTAACAAACATAAATTTGTATGGTCGCCCTCTGTTGGTAAAAATGTAGAAACTTCTTGAACAGATGGGGAACAGGATGGCACAAGGAATTTTAATAGTTGAATAATATAAAGCTTTATTAAAAACTCGATTGGTGTCAATAATTAATATAATCATTTTTTTACATAAATGCGGTACAAATGTACGTTATTGTCCCAGAAAAGTTTGTTTAACTGAGAAAACACTCAAATAAATGATTAAAACTGTATTTTGTAAATACAAAGACATTTTGAATGTGCAAATAAAAAAATGTGACAGATATCATTGTTACGGTTACACTACCTTTTCAAACAATTAAAGTCATTTGGAAACACTGTGTATGTAACACCATTGAAAAACCCATAAGTCAAATACTATCTGCTTTCCCAGATAGCAAAACTTTTCGCCTCCCAGCAAGAAGACCCTGGTTTCGATCTCCGGGTGGGGTGATCTTGATCCTTTCTGTGTTGAGTTTGCATGTTCTCCACGTGTTCACGTGGGTTTCCTTTGGATACTCCGGTTTCCTCCCACAGTCCAAAGACATACTACCGGGTTGATTGGAGACTGAATTATTGGAGACATTGAATTGTCCTGTAAGTACCTGCAATGGACTGGCGCCTCGTCCAGGGTGTTATCATGTGCCTTCCGCCCAATTGAAGAGCTGTGATATGCTCCAGTACCCCTCCCCGAAACAAAACAAATGAACAGATAACCTAACGCACAAGTCCAAGGAATGTAGAAATTGAACAGTTTCACCTTTTTTGAAAAGGGGGAAATCACCATTTTTAATATCATCGTTGTTAATATCACCGTTTAAAATATAGTTTATAATTTTTGCATGGACGCTGAAATGAACGACTCAGTTTACAAATATTGGACGTGAACGTCTTTCACTCTCGCGCGACTGAACGTTGCTCACATTTACGACATGCCGCATGACATCATCAAAACAAAGTCAAGCATGGCTAGTTCTAGCTTTAGCAAAAACACCAACTTAAATGCGTATTTATTATGAAACATTGTCATTTTAAAAAAGTATTTTTAAGTATGTGAAAACTGACAAACATAACACACAAACATTTAAATACCAAAAATATTTACTTATCTAGTAACGTTAGGAAACCACTTAAAACAGAATGTGTTGGGTAATACTAACCACTAGGTGGCAGTGTTAGAGTAAATTCGAAGCAGTGTGGCGGCTTCTTTGTGGTTTTATTTCAGTCCAGTTTGATGCTTCAACGACCATTTCATATGTGCATTATTTATGTAAATGTTTATAGCGTGTTTATATTCATGTGTTGATAGTAATATTCTATTAAACGTGCAGAACCGATTCCAGAGCTCATTTAACTTTTTATACAGACTCATCTGCAATCATGTAATGTAGTAATTTAGCCGCAGCTCTCCAGTTGTGGGTTTTAGATAAATGCTTTTGTGATTATAGTGTAATTGACAATAATTTTACACAGTGAACGGGTTAGGCTTTAAAATAGACACTGCTTCAGGCTGTATTTTAATGTTATTGCTCTTTCCAAAAAGAGTTTGTAGAATAATTGAGAATTACAGTAAAATGCACAAGTTTAAATACCAAAAAGATTTTCCTGCTGATTAACCTAATGGTTATTGGAAAGCAATACAAATGATGTTCAGCAATGATCACCCTCATTTTTTTCATCCAAAATCATCAAGTTTTTTTTAATCATAGGGATCAGTGGTCTTATAACATATTATGCCACCAGCAAGATATCTACTGCTTCTGTGAGGTGAGCAAAAGCAGTGTATGTCCTTGTTTTTAAAGACAGATATTTTACCAGTCTGGCTCCAACTGATTATGTGAATTTGTCTGTGGGATTGATGAGGTGACACGATGGTGTATTTGCAAGCCTGTGGTTGAATAATCTGATTAAATAACATCACACTGTGAATACGATATTGCCCAGTGTGTCAAAATCGAACAAGAGATATTTTAATAATCTCAAAATCTGTGGCAGTGGATTATATAATCTTATAAAACTGAAACTGCACTGTGTGTAAAAAGCTAACTTTACTGACAGTGATTATCACCTAAAGCCTTCAGGGAGGCAGTTATGCTCTTGCTTTTCCATGATTAGGATGGACTAGATGTTTTCTGCTGGACCTGGCAAAACCTCTGAGTGTGAAGCGTAGAGAGGGAAGTCCCAGGAGCTTCGGTCTGCATGAATGCACCTCTGCAAACATCAGCTCATCAGCATTCAGCACACTCCCAGCTACACTGGGCTTATCAACGCTGCATACGCACCCGTCTTTAAGCCTTTATCTGTAATGCGACGCCACATGCTATTAGAGTTTGAAATGAATTAGTGATTGATGCATATTGTGTGAAAGTGATGTTTTAAAAGTGGCCTTTACACATATTTGTTTACTTTTTTAGATTATTTTTTGTGGCAAATAATTATTTTAAGAAAGAGATGACATCAAAAGTGACAGTACAGTCACACAGTACATGGAATGGGTGTTGCACAACAACAGGGTTCTGGATTTTAATCTCACCCCTGGTCACTTTTTGTCAGTTGTTTGGCATATCAGACTGGCATTGGATTTTTGTAGGATGTCTAGAAATTAATGCATAAAGAGAAGCTGTTGCTCTGATTTGGCTATGTATAAGATTGATTGAACTGATGGCTGGGTGTGTGGTGACCTGTGGAGGAAAGGGATAAATTGATCAAAGCTATACACTTTTCCAATATTTTTGGTGTCCAATATTTGTTGTAATGCTAAATGATAAAGAACACAAATTTTGTAACATAAATATTATTGTAAATTCAGCTAAATGTGTTTTTGTCAGAAAAGTTGGGGTTTAATTGATAAAAATGGACATTTATAGGCATTTTTTGACTTCATACATTATTTGCATTTTTTCACTATTTGCTGCGTACTGTTTATTCCAGGGGTTTACTGTATAACATTCTTTTACCTATGACCCCTTTTGGTACACAAAGATGGAGCGACTGGAATGACTACTGATCTACTTTGCATACCCATACCTCTGCGATTCTACACTTCAGTGGGCAGCCATGGTCCTTACACAGCCCCACCTTTCTGTTTAATCCAGTCATTTCCCAACTTAGCAGGCTGGAAGCCAATTTTGTCTGCTGCAGCATTAGCCTGCCTTTATGCCTGCCAGTGGGTGCCCAGCATTAGCCTGCCTTTATGCTTGCCAGAGGGTGCCCAGCATTAGCCTGCCTTTATGCCTGCCAGAGGGTGCCCAGCCGACCGGTAGCATGGTCGAGATTTAAAATGGATTCTCAGCATTGACCAAATACTTTTGGTTTTAAACATGTGTTTATGCTTAAAAATACATCAAATAGTATGTAATGGACACATATTTTGAAAATACTCCAATTCCAAAAGGTTGATAGCATGTTACCATGTGATGGCTAATGGATATGGTCCTCTATTTAATGGCAGACATACGTAACTGGCCTCAGATTAACTACCTTTTATGCTTGGAACTCTTTTTTAAACATTCTTTAAATTCCTTGCCAAGCTACTTACACATGCTTGAACTGATTAGTCTTTTATTAATGATTGGCCATTTTGATGCTGAAAAGGGTTTACTCAATGGCATTTGGTGCATGAGTGCACTGGAAGTATGTGTGATAGTTACATACTACTACTTACCAGTTATTATTTAACTTTAATCTGTCATCCTAGACATTAAAAGCTTAGACATTCAATCTGACATTTGACCAGACTTTATTAGAGTCTGAATGTATCACTGTATATTTAATTAGCATTATCAGTATCATGTTGACCAAAGCATCGGTCTTTGACACTGCCAAGCTCTATCTAAATACCCTGAAGGATTGGTGACTTGAAAAAACAACATCTAAAGTGTATTATTAAAATCAATGTATTATTAATGTATGTGGTTGATAATGTACCCTTTATGATTTTTGGCTCAGGAAGCCACGTCCATCAAACAATGAGCAATCAGAATAAAATATCAAAAGAGCCATAGAATACAATTGACCTTTCCAGGTGATCCACAACCCGACCCTGCTCTTAGCTACTGCCACACTATTAACCTTATCTAGCTGCCCATGATGGACGCCTGACTCTTTCAGAAGCCAGTGCATCTGTCTTTCCTCCACTGATGCTCACTACACAATATATCCTTTCATCATTAGATTCCCAGAAAGCAGAAAATATTAGGAGTATCTGCAGTACTTTCCTTTGCCATCTATAAGGTTCTCTTGAGTGGACCAGTAGGGGTTCTTGAAAGGCTTTTATGGCAGCATTTTGGACCCATGGTGCATTGATCCTGCTGTGAGGTGGGATTGCCTTTATTCTCGACATGACTTGGCTGTTTGGCAACAGGGACTCATTTCAAAAATACATGTAGGAATACATTTAGGTTTACTGAGGTTTACCAGGAAAACATTTTGAAGAGGTCTCTAATTTTATTTCCATGACTGTATATGCATTTTCAAAGCCTTTTTTTCAGCCAGTATTTTCGGCTTTATTTTATTTCCCTTTACTAAGCCAAAGCTTATATAAAAATAGATTGAATTGTTAATGTCATCTACTTATGATGTGGTTTTACAGATGCTCAACTTGTTTAAAGTGTGTGGAAATAGAGGTACAGTGTAGTACTTAAAAGTCTTGGCCATGCACTTCCAACCTATGTTGGACATTTCTAGCTGTGCAACATGCTGCGGGAAAACAATCAGCATGTATAGCCGTGCATGATCTGCAAGGATAAATTCATATCAGTTGCCCATATCAGTGCCCTCCACACTTTATAAACACACAGAAACAAGAGCTACGTGCTCTAATAGTACAAATACTACCATAAGAGTGTGATAAAAATGTATAGTAATGGGACTCAACAGAGTAGCTGTCATACAAAAGCATAGCTGAAGCGAATCATTTCAATTAGAGCATTACAAAAGTGAAGCTCGCCAACAGTCTTTTTGTGAGTCAGCGTGAGTCACACAGGCAGAGACGGAAGAAGCAGAACTATGACACATTTAAAAAGTGTTCCACAAGAATCCACAAGATTCTAGGAAACCACTCAAGTCTCACTAAGGTCAATCTCAAAACAGCAGGCTCAGGTTAATGGCACTTTTCAATGACTTTCTCATTACTGAGGCAGCATGATGCATATATAGACATCAGAAATTATTAGAAAGCTTTCAATGTACCAATAGAGAGGCTCCTAAAATTGTATAACTCTATGCAACTCTATTGCATCAAAAAGAGCACATGCTAACTCCTGTCCACCATCCTATTTTAAATAAGTGGTTCAGACAGTTAGTTGGAACTTTAATAGCATGCAATTTTATAAGACTTGTGGGTAGACCCTACAGTTTGGAGACAGCACTCTTCTGTACAGAATGACAATTGTGAGCTTTAATAAGAAATACAAGTCAGACTAATCACCTGACATTAGAACAATTCTGTGAACGGTAAGTTCTGTTCGTCCTACAGAATAAAAATAAATGTTAGATAGCATTTGCTTCTGTCACAGATTAGCAAGTCAATGGCTTTGTTTTGCTCACACAATTAGAAAATTAGTGCAATGACGTTCTGCGCTTCCCTTCGCTCTTTTTAGCATTCTGCCAACATTAGCATAAATTAGTTGTAAAATCTGTTACATGCACAGCTGTGCTGTTTAATGAACTTAATCTCCCTAGTCACACAATATTTAATTGCTATTAAAATCCAAACACTGTGCTCTGTTTAAAGCAGAGTAGAACAAAGAACCTGAATGTTTGAGGACTAAATAGAAAAAGTAAACAGGTGTTTAAAATAACTGTGTTTGTGTTTTCTATCCCGGTAGTCTTAGCGTATAGTATTGAAATGTAGTTTCTTGCCATTATTGAAAGGTAGCTGAAAAGTCATTAAAAGCCATGCGCCCGAATAATATGCTATCACAATTGGTCTAATTTCAAATCAACTTTTAAAGTCAGAATATGAATCTTTCTGGAAATGTCTTTCTGGAATGTCATTCTGGAAATGTCACAAAGCAATTTCTTATGCTTCAGGACTGCAAATGGGAAAAAAACATTTAAAAGTGGTGGCACAGAACAAACATCGACTTACAAAAGATTCAAAAACATCTAAAGATGTGCAGACGTCACGAGTCTCAGCTAAGGCCAGTGACTCCTTTATACAAATTACCCTGTCAATATGATATTCATGAGAGGATAGCAAATAGAAAACCACTACTAACCAAAAGATTCAGTGTTCATGTGAAATCAGATTATAGAAAATAGCATGTTCTTTGATTTGTGATGTATTGTTACCTTTTATTAGAGAATTCAGGATTGAACTCCAACCTAAAATAAATTAAAGACATGAATTTGATCATCATTGAGTGGTGATTGTCTTGAAATAGCTTGCCAGGTTTGGATTAGTCCCTATTGATAGACTCTACGTATGAGGGAGTTCTAAAGAAGAATAAATGATTGTGAAGGACGGATGGCTTTGATTGCAGTACTTTGTATATTAAAATGTAGTGTATAGGTTATAACAATCGATTTTTACAATAAGTTTATACACATATCAAAATATGGTAAACAATTCTTTTTCAAACAGATAAATGTACAGTAAAACAATGAACTGTAATGTAACTGTAAAGGACACATTTAATAAATTGCATTTTATTAATAAAAACAACATCAACTCTGAGGATAAAATGTTCATTTGCTGTCTATATATATACACCACCCACTAACAGGTGCTGTGATGATGAAATAATCAATGTTATTCACTTAACTTCTCAGTTGTGTTTTGGGGTATTATGTCTTTTGATTGATCTTCATGAGAAAAATAGAGAACAGCTGTTACATTGTGGACTAATAGTAATTTGAGGGCTAAATCTGTAGTGTTTGGCAGTAATCTTTCACATTTTAGGTGAGAATTTACTTTGACCTGGATCTGCCCATGGGTTTATCCTTACATGCAATATTTTCCATGGTCTTACAACAGATGATTATTACTCTTGTGTCTCATTCATATCTAACAAGACTTTTCAGGTACGTCCCCTAAGGCTTCGTAAAAACCTATTTAAAAGTTGACTCCTATGTGAATTTTCATAAAAGTGAAAGTGAATCAAAAACCTTGACAAAGACAAGACATCAACGTACTTGTCACGCACAGTTATTAGAGGCTGGAAGCTGAGATATGGTGATTTTCATATAGAAGATCAAAAATTTGAAACATTTCCTAAAGTTTCTCATAGTTTATGCAAATTATTTCAGCTCTGTGATTCATGGTGAATTAACAACTTCCTTTGAGAAGATATCGAATCTAGCTGACGAATGTATACGGTCAACTCAACTGGGAGGAATTTGAGGATTTCTCAACCTACAGTTCACATTATTTCTTATTGTTACCAGCATAAAGTTCAAATACCGGCATCTGTCTTGGCTTGAGAGGGCTGAAAGCATGGGTAATATGCACATCTGTGAATGCACTATAGATGTTGAGTGGTGCATATGTACTTCTCTCTCTAATTTCTAGTCTATTGCAGACCTGTGCTGTGATGAGCACAATTTGTGCAGATGAACATTTAATTCAAATATTAACTGCAAGCCCTCTTTTGTTACAAACCCAGTTATAAACAAATTACAAATTTGCCTGTAATGTTACAATTTTTTTTTTTTACAATTCCTAGCTATTACTGTTTTGACAGCTATAACATTTCTGGTGTGGCGCAGGTCGTCTGACAGAACAGAACAGCCAAGCAAAGCATGATTTATGGATGTTCCATCTTGCTGACAGATAGAGTCTCCTGCCAAATACTGTACACAGCCAGTTCCAGAGATAAAGGTTTGTTAAAGATAGGCAAAAATAGTCATGAAGAAAAGATTTCTGGTTTATTACCTTAAACACAACTCAATACCTTGTTTATACCATGCAAACTGAGAGAGTGGAATCCTACCCCAGCACTGCAGCTGTACTACACGTACAAAGTGGCAACTTTATCTCGTTCGAGGCTGTAATAGATCTGGGTCTTATTCTGAGATAAGAAAAAAACGCTGTGCATTCTCAGACCTGTGGAGAATCTGAAGTAGTCCACCTCACCTTCCTTGGTAAATGTACGAATGTGTATTGCCCTGTGATTTCTTGGCACTCTGAAAGAAAGTATAAGAAAAAGACATCAGTATGTAGATAGAACATAGAAAATAACCCAGATGGAATCCAACAACTTGAAACAGTGTTGCTATGTTCTCTTTAAAAGTGGAAAGCTAAAACTCTCTCCCTATAGCTCCCGATAGAATTTAGGCAGCTTTAATAGTATCAGGTTCATGTGACATTTCATTATTAATTCAAATTACCCATTTAAAAAGCAGACAGAGTTTTAAAAAGTGCTTGAGTGTCTACTCAACTTAGTTTTCTTAACCACCTGTCTAACCAGGGTCATGAGGGGTGGCGTGGCATGTGGTGGTTTTTGGTTGCTGGGGCCTATCCCAGGTCTATTCCAAACTCCACACAGAAAGTACACTAACGACATTCTAGCTGTGGGACGATAATGCTATCCACTTAGCCACCGTGTCACCCACTTTTACTCAACTGTAATTAATGATATATGTATGCAGTAGAATAAAAGTCTACACTACAAAGTGGAAATTGCACCCATTGACCTCAAAAGTTTTCCACCTGATGGTAATTATCAGTTCAAACTGTTAAAAGGATAGGCTTCTGAAGGTGCACAGATTGTTACTGTTTATTTTCACACTTGTTTGTGTGTATCTCACAGCCACGGGCCAATATCGGGTTCAAGAAATGCAGCTTAACCGGTTTGTGGTTTCATTGCATAAAATTAAATTTGAGTATAAAATACTGGTAAAAGTTGAAGCTTAAAGCTTCAAGCCAAAGTTTCACTTTTAATACAGTCAAAACCTTAAATTACCATTTGAGATTGGGAATTATGTCCTTAAATGGTAAACATCCGTTTTAACTCCTGCTCTTTATGTAGCCAGTAGTGGATGCTGTTCTTTTTCATCTTCTTTTTACCACATATTCAATAGGATTAGGTGAAAACCGGTCTGGGCTACAGGGCAGAATTTTCCACATGAAGTATTTTTCCCTTTAAGACATGCAGCTTACACAATAGATCAGCTGGCAACATGATCCATATGAATAAAACATTTTCGTCTAGCATGGAAAGGTGTTCTTTACATAATTCCATTGTTATACAAGAAACCAAATGAATAGAACAAATAAGTTGATCAATTAAGTGAGTCTTATACTTTTACAAAAGTAGCGTCAGATCATCAACTTGGATATGTTATATAATATAAAACGTGTATTGGTTATATAGGTTTAATAGGTATCATGTTGACATAGTGGCACACAAAAAATAAACTGGTGATATGTACCTGCCTTTTTCTACTGTGATCCTGACAGAATTATTTTTTACAGTTATATACAGTACATATAAAATAGCTTTGAAATAAAGGTACTGAACGAATAATCAAAAGGTTGCTGGTTCAAACCTCACTTCAGGTTGCCTCTGTTCCGTTCTTGTGCAAGGTCCTTAACCATCAATTGCTTAAACACCTTACTTTCTTTAGGTTAAGGAGCATAAACACTTGTAGACCTGTATGTAGATTAGTGTAGCTTTACTTTTCTTGTATGGGGTAGATAACAGTAGATGTTCATGGAAATAGTTACCCTTATAAATTCCTTCATTAATTAAAGATCACAGCGAATATTTAAAACAATTCTGCCACTAAAACATGCCATCCAATGCAAGTAATAATGTTAAATCAACAAAATTATAACCATTTTGTGTATATGTTAACTTTGTATTCATCCACTGCAGAGGGTCTGTTGAGTGTATTGTATTAGACTAAATGAACATAAACCCTAAATATGTATACTGCACATCTATGTTATTTACATTTCTATCCAGGAGTAAGCAATTCATATATGTCATGAACACATTAAAGTTAAATATTACCCTTAAAGAAATTCATTTCCCACAGGTGCCTCCTTAAAGAAAGCCTGCATGCTTGGGGACCTCTGTGTGTGGTGATATAGGTGCATGAAAGCCTACTCTTTATGTGTGTGTGTGTGTGTGTGGGGGGGGGTTGTTTTATGTTCAGGGTGGTAAGCTTCTAAAGAAAAAAGATAAGCATGAACAGAATCCTGCTTCCCAGATTGTCAATACAAGGGCCTTCCAATTTCAGTTTTTCCTCGAGGTTAAATGAGCCACTCTGTTTAGAAGAAAGCCAAGCTTTTAGTCATAACTATTTTCTGAGCACCTGTGTGGGGCAGTTTTGTCTATTATGTGCTGTCTATTGGAACTGGGAGACAAAATATTTACTGGAGCTTTATTACATGGGATTAATGTGGCGAAAGCTCACATATATTGAAGTACAATTAAAGTTAAGAGTTAGTATGTAAATTAAATTAAAAAACCACATTTCCTCTGCTTCAACAGATAGCGCATTTAAAACAAATTTAATGTCCTTCATTTTTTTCTAACAAGAAATTGAACAAAGAAACTTTTTAAAGTTAATAACAAATAATTTGTTTTCAATTTTATGTTCAGAAAAAAATCGTATTGCATCGTGAGTAGAGGATATCGTTACATCCCTAGTAAAAAACTAAACAATTACAAATAAACAATATATACAAACACATTTTATTATGGGTATTTTAATATGTTATTAAGTTACATGTTCATACATCTAGAGTATCCATGTGCATTATAATATAAAGTTTCATTTACAGGAAACATATGTAGAAACAAAATATTATGGTTATATACACATATACAGTCGTGGAAAAAAAAGCTTTACAGTATTTACAATATCTTGTTCGATTAAAATGAGTAGTATTGTTTTATTCTATTAGAATTCTTATTCTAGTCTATAGAAAAACAACTCTGCTC
>JAYDZF010000007.1:17524833-17536036 GCA_034509105.1 Microcambeva barbata | reverse complement strand
ACACAATTAACCAGCTGGGTTGAAAGCAAGGCAAAAACTTAATTAAGTACCATTGGGATCCTCAGGAGTAAAAATGGTGTTGCATTACTGCTAATTGGTGCTTTAACCAAAGGAGTTTTTTGGATAGGCTTTGCATCCATGACTGACATCATGACAACATTAATTTATTAATTCCAAATGATTCATCCTTTTAGGGTCAGGTAGTATGTAAGATTAGCACCATGTCCAGAATGTATTCATGCCTCATACTCAGTATTTCTAACTACTGCCAGGTCCATCCTTGAACTAATAAATATAAACACTTCAACCAGAACTCATCAATACAGATGCATGCAGGCATTGTAGCCATTAAAAGAAATAATGTGTAGAGCAAGAGGTCACTAAGAAGTGCAAAGGTTAAGAGGGTAAGGTCAATTTGTACACAAATATTAAAGAAAGACAAAATGTCTAACAATGGCTTTTGGAGCAGAGTGGGGATCTGAACACACATCTTCTAATCAAATATAATAAATGTAACTTTCTGTGGAATTTGAAAACAACTTGCTTTACTATTGCATATATAGCAATTTCACACATCAGCATCACACACACACATACACACACAGACAGAGAGAGAGAGAGAGAGAGAGAGAGAGAGAGAGAGAGAGAGAGAGAGAGAGAGAGAGAGAGAGCTCTGTCAGCGGGTCGGGACGTAATGAAAGGCTGTTTGATGAGCCTGAGTGAACACCTGGGGCAGAGCAAATGCAAATAACACTAATATTAAGAGTGCAGTCGGAGCAAGGGAATAAGGAGAGACATTAAACATAAAAGAGGCTTGTGAGGCTGGGTTAGGAACGTGTCACAGACCCTGCTGTGCAGCGTAAGAGCAAGAGATAGAAAAGCCAGCCACCCAAATAGTAAATGTGGACACAGATCCATATGGAAATGTCTATATGTTTGTGTGCAGATGATGGTTTCAGAAAGTCTAATTTCACTGTGTAAATAAAAAAGAAGTTTATAGCATGATTCAATCTCAGTGTCAATAGTAAGAATGTCACTGAAGGGACTGGGCTGAGGTAAAAAGAAAATCATGGGAAACTGATTCCAGTTGAAACTGTTAATAGGCATATGTTAGTAGACAAGATGTCCACAGACATCCTTGAAAATTAAATGATATTTGCTTTAGGAAATCCAAAGATCTAAAAACATTAAGAGGCACTTCTACGATCAAATTAGTTGAACCATTCATGTTCCTCATCAAGTCACAGAGAGAGAAAAGAATCACATGATGATCCCTGTTATGGCCAAAAATAGACATTGCTGCATTTTTTTTAAAGAAAATAAAATCATTTTCTCAGAAATTGTGTGAATTTGATTCATGTTTATTTCTTTTGTTTTTACTAGAACACCACAAAAAGTCAAATCTGACTTAATTTTACACATAAATACTTTAATACTGTCTATAATTTTAATAGCGTGCCTTCTATGTGTGTCAGCGAACTCATTCCTCATGTTTTTATGTACCACATTGAGGATGAACAATGAAAATATGTGCAAACACTTTGCAATAGCAACAGGTCCAACGAAAGAGATATTCCTCTGTGTGCAAAGTCATTAACACATTTACAGCCCTCTTTTTGGGTCTTCAGAGTCCATGGCACTGTAGCTGACCTCAGTGAATGCAAACTAAGGATTAAACCCTGCTGGAAAATTACAAAAAAGGATTATTTGAATGGTGGGTAAAGAACCTTAATCTAAATGCTGTTATATGAATAAAATGTCAGGCTATGGCAATGCTTTCACAGAAACATAAAAAGCCAGGCAGAACTAATTTGTGAATTTTCATATAAACATAACGTTTTTTAATATTTAACAACCGCTGTTAGGACTGTCCAGGCGTTTCCCTACATTTCGTGTAGTGAATTGTACCCACTGAAAACTTGAGTGGGAGTATGTGGTGTTAAAACAAATAATGAATCAATAACTACAATGATTTTAGACCTCCATCTGACCAAATATTAATGTTTCCTTATATACAGGGACACTGTCTTTCAAGTCTTCAGTCACTAAAAGTTCTCAGTGCCTGTTACATTCTCAGATTATGTTCTATTACAGGTAATGAAAGGATCAAGGCAACGTTTAAAAAAGAAAAAAAGAAATTAAAACAATACAATATTTAACTCATAAAGGAAGTTTGTTCATGGTGATCATCCTGTACTACTGTGTGGCCGTGTTAAGCACTTTAGGCTTTGCTTTTTTTTAACAATTATGAACTGTGTAATTTTGGCATAATCCTCTTTTATATGACAAATAATAAGCTTTGGTACATTTAAAATAAAAGCCAACTAAAGAGAGTGTACTCTCTTGTGTTTATTATAAACAACAAGTCCTGACTTTTGTCCAATTATAATAAAATTTATAGCTTTGTGCCTGATGGCAGCTTCTGTACCAGTTCTTAGGTCTAGAGTAATTGCCTTCTGATGTGGGTGGTGTTCAGACATGCCAATGTTTTAATCAGCGTGTTCCCTGCTTCACTCTTGGATCCACAGAATAAAAACTAGATTTATCTATTGATATAACATTTCATTTCAGCAAATGAATGGGTTTTAAGGACATTTCATGTTATTTTATTTGTTCGTTTATTCTATGTTTTACATGCGATGTGTGCATTGAACACTGAGATAAAGTAAGTGTTATTGCTTTATTTCATGCCTCCAGGTTCCATGAACCTAAATTCCACACAAGTCGTTATGTGTCACAAAGTCTTGCAAAATAAAATGCTAAATGCTTGTTTGCACTCCTTAAATGTTACATAATGTTTGAACTCACATGGTGAGTAAAAATCGTACCACACACTTAAACTACCATACAAATATTATACATTTACTTTAATAGAAATGGGGCGGCAGTCCCAATAGGGAAGGATGTGTCAGGAAAAACATCCAGCGACAATATTATGCCAAATCAATAATGCAAAGCCACCTCTAACCAAAAGAAGAAGAAAAAATTGATTATAGATATTATTGACTTCAACCAGCATGACTTATCTGCCTTACGTACTGATCTCTATTAAACCTCTTTTGACTTGAAATGCATTAAAGGTTTTTTCCTAAGTCAGATGAGACTAATTCAACTTCTTTTGCTTTGGACGGTTGCCTCATCTCTGGAAGAAAAAAACTGCTTAACATAATCTATAAGCATCTGTATAAATTGCACAACAGTATGCAACAATCTGATGCTATGTTTAAATGTCATCATGCCTTTTCATGCACCCAGCTTAAAACTCCCACTATGTCCAGTCAGCTACAGTCCAACACAAGAGACAGCTCTTTTACCTGCCATCTAAAATCACTGTTTATGAGAGTTGACTCAAGTAATTGTTAGTGCTGTGGAAGCTCAGTAGAGGGAGATAAAAAGAGGCAGTAATTGCAGTTTTCAACAAGGTAATTATGGCCATTTTGCAACGTGACTTGAGTTCTGGCAGGCTCCCCGTTCCTCTTCAGTGCATGACGGAGGTGAAGAAGTTGACAGTAATAGTGGCGAGATAAGCCATCTTTAACTAATGTTGGCTTCATGTGTCATGTCAGCAGAGCAAGAATTAAAGCAGTCATCACAGTGAACCAAAAAAACCCTCAATGAGGCCAATTTCGATCAAGACTACAGGTTTGGTTGGAGAATGGAGCACCCTACATGCCTGTTATTTCTGCACCATTTCTAAGACATTCCATTCTAAAGAAAAGCCTAAACCCCTATATTGTGGGGTGGTAACAAACGAATAAACCCATATGATCCTGTGTGAGTAAGTGGGAAAAAAAAGATTGCATTACATGGAAGCACCAGCACTTTAACAGGATTGCTTTGGCCTGTTCCACTTTCAAAGCAGAAAAAATGAGACAATTACTTTTGTGTAAAAGCACTTAAATGCCTGTTGTCCCGACCTATACTAAATGGGTTTACTGATGGTTTTCTATTAGAATTTCTGACTTAGCCCACTTCTGGCCTCCAGTCAACCTGCATTTATGGCGTATGAGCCAGTTCACGCGGTGTCTCAAACAGTGACGCAGATAAGTCATGAGATCGTGAAGTTACAAGAAGCAATTCAAAAAGAAAGACAAACAAGTTTGTGATACTTTATTAGGCAAAATATATCGTATATTAAAAATAATGCACATGAACTTGGATTATCTATGTGTGAATACAAAATTGGACAATTCACACAGTAAGGTATTTAAATAAACATTATTATACAAATATTTCTATCCAATTTATGATAAGATTTTTTAAAATTACTCTCAGAATTGCCTTCATTTGGGGGGATTCAGCTACAGTAGCCAACAAGTGCTTACATATGTACAAACTCAATACAAAAACCAATTGTTTTTTGGGAACAGCAGTCGATACAAAAAACTTGCCAGATATTCAGAATGAGATGGATTTACAGTTAAATAATAATAATAATAATAATAATAATAATAATAATAATAAAACAATTCTGCTGAATACCATTAACTTTTAGTTGCAATCCTAAAACAATCCCTTATAAAATTAAATTTAAAAGGCTGGCATTTCCAACTCTGTGTTTGAAACACACTGTGTGTGTGTGTGTGTGTGTGTCTTCTGACTTAAGCATAACTTGAAACTTGTGGTTAGATCTTGCTGCGTATGCAAGAAGGCTAAACTATGTAGCACAAGTGGAACTGTTAGTGTTAGTACGGACTCAATAGAGTGTCTGAACTTTTATGCAGTTGGATTTATTAAATATAAAGTTTAAAGTAAAAAAAAATAGCCGTGCATTTAAATTTCATGTGTGTATGTATAAAAATGTTAATGCACAGTGACTTAGGTTTATAAATACATATATACACACATATTTTATTACATATATATACACATAATCATTTGCTGCACACAGAAAATCAGTAAGTATAAATCGAAATCATATGACACAAGTTTGTTCTCCTCATGTGGGTTTCCTCCTGAAGCTTCAGGTTCCTCCCACAGTCCAAAAACATGCAGGCTGGTTAACTTGAGACACTGACATGCCTCTTAGTGAAATAGATGTGTGTGTGTATGTATCTGCCCTGAAATGGACTGATGCCACATTCAGGATGTGAAAAGCTGAGATGGGCTTCAGCACCCATCCGTGACCCTGACTGGGTAAGAACGCGATTGAGAGAAATACATATGTTAACATAATAATTGAAATATATTCATATATTTAAGATTCACAATAATACAATCACATTTAGGTGAAAGTGTTTAAGTTAAACAAACACACACATTAGTCCTAACAACTGATTGCTCAAGATCTAAGCAAATGTGCTAAAATTCTGGGGATGTAACAATGCACAAGACAGGTAATGATTCAAATTCATGTTAAATCAATCAATATTCAGTTTAAACAGTAGAAAGCACTGGCACTAGACAGAGTTTTCAGGTTCCCATTTATGCATTTGTATCATTCATTTATTCAAATAATGTTGGGTTTGTTTTAAAACTTCATTTAATTTTTTTACACAATAAGAAAAATGTGCAGCTTTGTTTTGCACAGCTTGTATCTACCTCAAAAATCACAAATACTGTATTTAATTTTTAAGTTCATGTAAAAAAACTGTTAAAATCATATTGTTTACCCAGTACGGTATCATAAAGAATCGTTGGTAGGTAGAGAGTATCGTTACATCCCTGTAACATATGCAAATAATAATGCATGCAAGTGAGAATGATCGATCATACATTTCTTAAGTTAAAAGCAAAGGATAGTGCAAAGAAAAATATGCCACAATTGGAACGTATAATAAATAACTGTTTATTATCTAGGATTTTAATGATTGTAAAATGATGTCCATAAACATTGAAATAGCTGCAATAAAATATTATCTTAACAAGGCAACATTTGGAGCTCTAGACCATTTTGGTGCTGAATAGGTCCATACGGTTCACATTCGAGGTTTAGACATCAGTGTCTAGGGAATGTAACCTGTCCACACAGGGGGATAGCGAGTCTTGACTATGAGTAGAACTTATACCAGTGTCTGAGTCTGTATCTGTCACATCAGTAGAGAAGATACTCTTCCTAACCTTTCCTACGGTCTGCTGAGAGGCTCCGGGCCTGTTTGGGCTTTTCACGCTTACAGGGCTTGATGATTCAGAACAGTGCTCTAGTGTGAAAGAGCTCAGCTGCTCAATAAGTAGCTGATATTCCTGGTTTCTGGACTGCAGGAGAGTTTCATTGAGTTGAAGATCCCTTTCCAGATCCTGGGTTTGGGTGTGAAGAGATAGTCCTGCCCTCATGCTAAACTCTAGCTCACTGCGTATGCTGTCCAGCTCTAGAGATTCCTCAGGAGACAATGCAGAGTTGGGGTCAAAATCCGAAACGGGATTCGGAGCTGCCGCGCCCTGAAGTTCCTCAGAGTCAACTGAGCAAAAAGTTGTTCTCAGTTCCAGGTCAATGTCTCTAGAGAGCTTGTTGATTAGTTCTCGATGCTTGCACATCTGAAGCTCCAGCTCTTCAATGCCATCGTTGGTGTAGAGGTACTCCTGCAGTTGGTCTTCACCTAAAATGGACAACGAAAGCAGACTGCTGCTAAATCTGTCCATGAGATTATCATCAGATGAAGAGCTCGCTCCTATCTTCTGCTCTGTAAAGTCGATGTCCTGTTCCAGTTTCCGTATGTGGTGGATTTGCTGCCGGATGGTGTGATCCTGGGAGATGATTAGTTGCACCATTTTGTCAATCTCCTCCATGCCTTCTGCTGAGCTTTCCTTTTGCATTTTCTCCAACTTGCGGAAGGCCCTTTTCACTAAGCGCTTCTGGCGCTCCACAGGAAGGTTTTTGGCGTACTGAGCTGGAGCCTGATCCGATCTTTTTGACCGGACAGCCCGGGCCTTTGACCCACGCTTAGCTCCCATAGGTGCTATATAAGACGGCAAAAACTCACTGGTTTTTACCAAGACAAAGTTTATAAAGGGTTTTTCATCTCCCCATGCGTTCCACAGGCGAAGGATTCGAGTAAGTGGAGGTAAAGGCCTTTCAAAGCCTTTCCACCTCTCCAGAAGACAAAACTCCTTAGGTTCTCCATGTATTAATCTTTTACTTTCTGGTATGGTGCTATGATCTTCCAGCAGAGCTTGAATTACATCAGCACAAGTTGTGTGCTTAGTAACACCAGACACAATTTTCTCTTCTTTGCATACCAACACTTGGATTTCCTTGGCTGGGGTCTCTGCAAGTGACTCCTTAGACCTTAAAAACAAACAACAAACAGAAAAGACAATTACAAAGTTGATCAATGTAGTCAGAAACACTTGCTTTGTTAGCATTTGCTTTTGCACTAGAAAAACCTGGATGACATTGGAGCGTCCAGTTTCCCTCAAAGTAATAGGCTTAAGGTCAGGTCTTTTTGCAGGCCAAAGGAGTTCCTCTACACCACCATTTCAACCCTCTTTTGCAGTGGCCAAGCAGGATCTGTTGGGTCACATGCATTCAGCAAATAGTACCTTACACTTATTTATCTAACTCTGAGCTTTAGGCAGGTCTTTCACTTGATAGTTTTATGAATTTACAGAATTTGTTGTCCTCTTCCATGCTTTACTGACACAGACTACAAGAATATCTAGATTTTGTTTTTTATTTTAATGAGGTGTGATCTCAATTCCAGTCAGATCAATAGATAAAAGACCAATTCACAAGACTCACAAAATCCTTCTTCACAAGGCTGTTTCTTTGTTCATCAATGTTTGAGCTTCTATGCTGTAAGTGACGCCTATGTCTGAAAGCTTAGATTTTAATAACAGGTCTGTTGTGGTAACAGGATTACACATGACCATTTGGACAAATTTGCAGTTAACACAAAGTGACCGTTTGAATATGTAGTACTTAAGTTTTCTGACATTTTTTTGGTTCTCAGTTCTTGCCAGATCTTCAATAAATTCCCATTTAGTAACATAACGTGACCTTGAAAAAAACCATGTCGAGTTTGTTTCAATGATTTTTATGACTTTAATTTGTCTGACATAGTTTCAGTTAATATTTTCATTAATTGATGTTTGACCCTGTTAACTTATCCAAGGAGACTTTAGATTCTAGATTTATTTTAAAGCTTGGGTTGAGGTGTAGACTTTGGGTCTCAGTTCTAGCCAGATATATTCATACATGATCCTTTCAAAAAACTTCATTCACAAGCCTGTTTCTTTGTTTTCCATTGTTGGATCTTCTATGTTGTAAGTGACGCTTGTGTCTGGCAGCTTAGATTTTAATGACAGGTCTGTTTTTGTGGTTACAGGATTACATCTGACCATTCGTATGAATTTCCAAAAAAGCATGAGGCAGCGGTTTGGGTTTCTGGACCTTCTTTTGTCTAAAATGGTTTAAAATTGTATTTTAATTGTAAAACTCAACTTTCACAAACAAAAATCGGTCCGGTGTTCTATACTTTCCAATTCTTTAAGTGTAATAGTTGTGTTTTAGTGTAATGTTCACAGTGAAGCTATCCCACATTGTAAGGGAACCAGATCACGTTGATTATCATCACTAACAATGATTTGAGTTATGATTAATTTACATTTAATCTTAATTAAATCATATTTTATGACACGCAACAAGCCTGTATTATAATCTAGTTACATTTCAAACAGTCACCAGTGTTTGTCATGTGTATTTAGATTAGTCTTTAGAAAAGCTTTGGCTTGTATAACCCGACACAACACATTATCTCAGTTGCACCTTGGGACCGAACAACACAAGTGACCTACTGTGTGAGCCCTTGATGAAAGACCCCAAAGGAATGTAATACATATGCGTGAACATGAGTCCTTGGTTAATGGTTAGAAAATCCAATTGAGCTCAGCAAATACCTCAGCTATTACACAGCAAACAACCTCCATGAAAGCATCTATGGCTTTTACTGTTTAGTTTATGTTCACAGGAATAAAAAAAGCAAACAATCTAAAGGTAATGCCATCAAAATTAAATGCTGCAGAAGTCTGAGTGTTTCTTATTTAGAGCTTCTGATCTCCAGATTAGAGGAACAGACAGTATGGAGACAGTATGGATCCCTGCAAGCCGCAGACCCACTCATTACCGTCTGAAATCTGTCGGTGAACTGCTGAAGTAAAATGTTATTGTTTATAATGTAACAGAAATGATCTAATTAAATATTAAGCTTATGACCAGAGTGAGGCACGTTATACACACTTGCTGCATAACCTACAATTTATAATCTTAATGTAATCCCGGTAAGGTGCCAGAGGTACCTTATTAGTTTAACATCATGCTGACATCATCATACAAAGCTAATACTCAGCTTCAAGGGTTTGTGTCAAAAAGGAGCATTTACATTTCCAAACCTTTTTTTAATCTTTTTGGCTTAAATATTGTTGAGATCGGGCAAGTGGAACATCTGGAGTTTTCACTAGTTCAAAACTTAACCCTAACCATGATGCACAAACCAGTGCATTGTAGTGCTGGTGCCAAGCCCAGATAAATAGGGAGTGCATTTGCTGTAAAAACCATGCAAAATCAATAATGCGGATATGCCCAGGTGTCTTATGAGTACAATGTTCACAGTCTATCGATAGATTTACAGAACACTTTAGCTCTACAATGCTTTTATTGCTCTATTTGTACTGGCAGATCACACCTCTCCACTGAGGTGCAGCCACAGAGTTACGATTGAAATTTTGCAGGATGGTTAACCAGGCTAAATCATTGCTGTGGTATGCAACAGACAGAAAGGGGTACTTGGTGAAAAAAAGCAAAACAAAGTGACATGGAAGACACAACAGAGAGAGTGGATAGAACAGGGAAAGTGAATAAAGCATTAGTCATTCATTGTACCCAGGGATCTAGGGATGTAACAATACACTCTACACACAATGAGATACAAGTTTCTTTTTCATTAAGATTTGATTTCATTGATCCCATTGGGAAATGAAACAATGAAATGTATTTTTTTCTGAGTTAAGTGCAAAACAATAGACAATTCCGTAATAGACGGAAGCCAATCACACAATATATAAATGAATAATACAAATGAAACACATCCTCAAAGAATAAACTTGGCAACCCTGCAAGTGACAGCAATTAGGTGAGGTGAATAGTACCAGTGTCTTCTGCTGGTTCAAGTGAAAGTAGATTTGAATTCTAAACTCTCTTGTGGTCCAACTCTCAGATTTACTGAAGAAATCAGATCTTACCAAACATAAAAACGTGACCAGCATTAAATATATCTTAAACTTTTTGGAGTATTACCAAGCTTTAAGTGAGTTTATCCGTCATATTTATGCCTTGCTTGTCTCTTCAATCATGTAAACACCTATAAACTGCCAAATAAGGTCAGTTCCATAGCCCAAAACAAAGAGAGTGGATAGAACTGGGAAATTGAAAACCAAAAAGGTTACAATTAATTCGATTCTCAAAATATGGCAAGCTGACAGTCAACCAGTGACGATGAACTCTGAAAAATATCAAAGATTTGTAGAAGCTGCTGTTACTGTGGTAAGGTGGTGGATCAATACATCTAAAATAAAGCAAAACCTTTTAAGAATTTACAAAAAATGTTGTAGTATTTGGAGATATAGGCATTGGTGTGTGTTTTGTTTGAAGGTAAACTGTATTAACACCTAAATAATTTGAAATCTAGTGTTGATATTTTTTTTAACTGACAGTTTGGTACAAAGTGGTAAGACATGACTCAAAAAGAAGAGCCTTAGATGGATCCTCTTTAATACCCATGCATGATCTCTTCTCCTGTTTTAACTGCTTACTGACTTTTCACTCCTAATTTGTCTCTGTCCCAACTTTCTCTGTGTTGCAGGCATCAAATACAATCAGGCTGGGTAGCTGAGACAACATTTTTATATCCACTTATATCCATATATTATAGAAATATCCACTGCCAGCCTTCATGTACGGTGAGGTTTTCACCATGTAGCCACCTTAAGACGAGATAAGATATTTGGCCCATGAGAATGAGGTGAGATTTTTACATATTTTGAAGAAAACTAAAAAAATCCTGGTTGGTGCTTTGAGGTTCATTCAGGATGAGAGAGAGCGTTCATATTTTAATGCATTTATATTGCAAACATGGTGTCAGTCTTTAGTGGCTTATGAGGCCAAGGAATTGTTTTAGGAGATGCATTTGACCCTGAAAACAGAAGATTGAATCCCAAGTGAACAATTAACTTACCAGGAAAATAAAGTAAAAAAAGAAAAAAAAAAATA
>JAYDZF010000007.1:17454237-17469431 GCA_034509105.1 Microcambeva barbata | reverse complement strand
CATAAAGCACAACAACCAATAGTGCAGTATGATTTATTTATTATGTATTTATTATCTTTTATATGTATTTATTATTTTTATACAGATTCTTTTCCATTAACCTAATTACCTTAATTATTTACCCAGGTAGAGCAGTGAGATTTTTGAGTCTGAACTCCCCGCCACTAGGATGCACGAACCAGAGCATTGTAGTGACGGTCCCAAACTTGGATAAATAGGAAGGGTCTCGAGGCATAAAAACTTTACCAAATCAATAAAGTGGAACACGATCCTTATGGGTAGCAACTGAAAGAAGAAGTTGCGTTTACAATGGCTTATTCATATTGCAACCCAACTTTAGGTCATACAGACTATGCAAATGAATAATGTGGACCACGCGGCACCAACCTTTAACCAGAACAGCCCAAAAAAGCTGATGATTAAACAATTGGAAATTTATTAATGTTTAAACCCAACTTTTGGGCAGACAGAATCAACTACATTTTACATTTACAGCATTTACCAAAATGTAAATGGACATTTGCAGTAGTTGCATCATTCAGGTTTAAGGGCCTTGCTCAAGGGCTTAGCAGCAGCAACCTGGTAGTGAGTTTTGAACTGGCATCCTTCAGATCCAAGTCCAGTACCCTAACCACTAAGCTACGTCTGGCCCAGCTAGGGCAATATTGCATAAAAATGAAATACATCATTCATCAGTTCATTGTTTTTAACCCCTTATCCTAATTAGGGTCGGGGAGGGGAGCTGGAGCCTATCCCAGCTCTTCAACGGGCACAAGGCACAAGGTAGCAAGGTAAGGTGTCTCCAATCAACCTAAGAGCATGTCTTTGGACTGTGGGAGGAAACCAGAGATTTCGGGGGGAAACACGCGGACATGGGGAGAACATGCAAACTCCACACAGAAAGGACTTTGATTGTGTCACCATGAGACCCAAATTAAATTTTTTTTTTAATTTATTTATTACCGATTCTCAAATCAGATTTTTTTTGTTCTTGTATAATGCCATTGTAAAAAAAATGTCGGAGGTGGCATGCGAGCAAAGCTTTTGTTGGTATGTTAATGAAAATATAAGGTATGTAAACTTGTACTTGATTGTCTTGATTGTCACATTTCTAACATTGTGTGAATACATGAATTCAAATTAATTAAAATAAAAAAATCCTAAAAATGGCCCAGCATAAAGATCAGTAATATTTAGTAGCAGTTGAATATTTATGACATAATAGCATTAACAAATAATCCATCATTCAGTTTCTTTGTATCATCCAACAGATGGGACATTTTGCAAATCTAAATGTTGCTTAATATTAAATGTTTTGAGTTATAAATAATTATTTTATGGAGGGGTTGTTAGTAATATTTTTTACAACAGCAACTGTATGGAATTACTTTGTGTTTACTGACTAAATGCTAGAGCACCTAACACACTACAGAAACAGTGCATGATTAAAAAAAAACCTTTTTTATTTCTGTTTATTAAATGTGAACAATACTGTACTTGGTTTGGATTAGGTTTGTCAATTTAAACCTTCCCAGACGAAACATTCAACTCAGTGTGCTGCACAGATGTAAGTAATGAAAAAGCTTGATGTAAATTTACGATGTTTTATTATTGGATGTATATTGTAAAATGACATGTTTGTACAATGAATATGACGTTTCGCCTTGTATAAATACAAATGTGAATAAACACCAGGAATTTCTGTTTTATGTGCATGTTGTCTTTTGAATAAGATTAAAACGGAATAAATACACACGTGGGTGGAGGATAAACAGAACTAATGGCATCCAACATGTAATTAGCTATTCAACGTCTGTAGCAAAAACAGCTGGCTCAAAAACTGAAACAAGATACACTTTATTTGGTCTTCATTAGGAATCTGCTTTGACCATGATGGAAAAAAACTTTGACCAAAAACGATCCGCTGTGGCGACCCTTAACGACTAAGTACTAAAATATTGTACTCAAGTAAAGTACTATTACTTTGAGTATTTTTACTTAAGTACAAGTAAATTACTAGTCTAAAATGACTCAAGTACAAAGTAAAAAGTAACACATTGAGAGTGTACTCAGAGTAAAGGCCACTGAGTTTTTAAAGCCGTGTCTATCCTGTGTAATGCAAACAGAACACAGACATACATCTCACAATATTTGCTTTTATTTAAAATAGAAAAAAAACATTTGACAACAATTTAAAGATGTGTAATGTCACTCATTTTTCCTTCTTCTAACATCAACTTCGAGAATGAAATGTTTACTTGCTGCCTGATATATCCCACCCACTATCAGTTGCCATAATGAAGAGATCAGTGTTATTCACTTCACCCATCAGTGTTCCTAATGTTATGCCTGGTCATGTATACACCAGTGGTTCTGAGTGTCTCTGTGACAGAAGGGTGTGTGCTTGTTTTCAACCAGCCTGAAAGGACCGCATGTGAAACAGAATTTAGTCAGATTGAGGTTACCATGGCACTGAAACACACCATCAGCCGAAAGAACCCGAGGCAAAGTGTGGATTGCTCTGTTTGTTCCCCAGTGACCAACAGACTGCAGCATCTTTCTCAATCTCCCAAACCTCAAAAATTATTATGAGCCTTTATGGGATCAAAACTAATGTCAATGTGTGGAAACAAATAGACTAAAGAAAATGTAGGGCTGGTAAAAATGACATTGTATTCCACATAAAAATTCCACCGAAATGACAGAATTTTAAGCCTCAGGGACATGAACCTGGTACAGATTATTAACTATTAGTTTTCTGTTGACTCCAAGTTTAACTGCAGCTCCAAGAGACACGGATTCTGCTAAACCCGGATTCTTTTAGTGTTTGAATGTCATGGTTGGAATATTTTTTCGCCCCAACGTTCAGTTTTGAATAAAGAGTTTAATTGTACATAAATTGTTTTTCATTTGATTAAATGGTTTGTTTGGAAGACATGGAAGATAAGTGAGTAGCACGGTCAGCTCACAGCCACAAGGTCCTGGGTTCGATCCTAGGGCGGGGCAATCAAGGTCCTTTTTCTATGTGATCTCTATCATGATTTTCATGTGATGATGATGTCAAAGTAGTGATGCATCAGTGGCTCTGTGCTCAATCAAAATAGTGTTTGCTGATGGCATTTAAATTGTATAACACTGGAAAAAATAGAAGTTTTGATGACTACTGGAGTAATAATTAATCCAGATTTGACATAATAATGAAAAATACTGTACTTTGCAGCGCTTCAGACATACCGCCGAGAATGTGAGACGGATCGCCGCAGGTGCCACATCGGTCCCGAGTTACCTGGGTCTGCCCTCACCTAGCATGTCTGGGTTAATCCAATAGATAAAGACCTTCATCTGCCTTTGCGTGCCTACTGTATAATTTTACACTGCAGACACTGGAGCCAAATTCACATTCACCTGATAATTAGCGCCATTAATCCTCGAGCCTGGTGTCCTCCATGGATTAGATCATTAAAACCGTAAGCCTTGCTATGCAGTAACTTGTCCGATGACAATTCCTCTTAATAAAGCCACACAATAAAGCCAAAGAGAAATTACAGAACACAAATCTTTTTTCTTTCATTTACAAAAATTAGCATTGAAATAAGTTTAGCATTGTTTTTGTATTCTTTGAGCTTTTGCATTCAGAAAGCATAAAAGCAGGTGAATTAATTACTCCTGGAATGTGAGGCGTGCATAAACAAATACAATAAATAATAACACCAGACTGTTTCGTATAACCTATACACACCACAAAACAATCTTTTTATTACTGGTGTGCACTCGATCCAATATCAAGTAACTACAGGACCAGAGTCACCGATACCAATAGAGATACCAATACATTTCACTTTTGATTAAAATATCTATTAAATGCTGTAAATGTAATGAATCATCTTTAACCCACGAGTATTTGAAGCATTATAATATCAGCTTATGCTTTGAAATACCAAGTTGTCCAGAACCTTGCAGATTTACATCAATGCTACATTTGATGTTACAGGTTACAGTAATATAAGCTAACCACTTGACCCGAGGCCTAGTTAATAGCCGAGCTGGAGAGGATCCAGAGCCTCAGAGAGCCAAGGCTACACTGTGATGTGGCGGACTGTATATGTGCCATTATGCAACCCAGCCTCTAATGGGGATCAGCTGTATTAGATTCTTTGCAGAAGTACATAGCTTAATATAATGGTGCTGTACATTCAGGGACAGTAATATCATTTTATTGACTTGTGTATATAAACAGTACAAAAAGAGACTTGAATGCAATAATCTCTCAATGATAATTCTACTCTTAGACCCAGGGTGAATTCATATTAAATAGTCCTTAGTGAACTAAATTGCCATTTTTAACAGGTGGTACCTTTTTTCAGTGTGACCTGCCGTACCCATAACGACTGGGGTGTTTGTCCTGGATGATTATTGGAGCGCAACCACACATAACAGCAACATTGGCCTATTTAGCAGACAGTGAAAGTATGAAGTTAAAATATTAATACAAACAGGTTGATGCATGCAAATAGCAGACATATGAAATTTAGTATACAAAAAATAATATGTATTGAATTAAACATAAAACTTGGGTAGCATGGTGGCTCAGAGGATACACCGATCATTCTGACACCCTTCTATCAGAACCAGCATTAATTTAAAGCTGCCTGATATATCCTACCTACTAACAGAGATATTAAGTGTTACATTTTCAGCCTTTAGTATATGCCTTTATCCAAAGCGACCTACGTTACAGTATACAGTCTAAATAATTGAGGCTTAAGGGCCCAACCTTAAGCATCAACCTGCCAATGATGGAGCTTGGACTGTCATCCTTTGGATTACTAGTCCACTACCTTAACCACTAGGCCATGGCTGGCCCACCTCACTAATTACATTTCCTGCCAGCCTAATTGGTGTACAAGAATACTACTACTAGTACTACTGCTACTAATACTAATATTAGTAGTAGTAGTAGTAATAATAATAATAATATTAGTAATAATAATAAGGCAGTGTTTCCAGCCATCACTGACAATATTTTGTCCTCAGCACTTCCCAATAAGTCGGAACTCCTTCATAAGCAGTTGGGGTGAACCTGCTGTTTCTGGAACCTACTTTGCATGCAGGAAAACAAAACCATTCATCATTTTCATTGAAGTTCATCCATCATGCACAAGTACAGTTGACATGTAGTTTGTGCCAGTTTCTGACTAAGCCACTGATTCACCCCTGCTTGGGTACTTACAAGCTGATTTAAAAAAAACCTCACAACCCAAAATAGAGTGGTAAAATAGCCACACATCATCTCTTGATAAGTGAATGCTGCCAGTATAATCTATATTGAATATTTTTAAGGTCAGACATGCAATCAATACTCTAATTTACTAATTTGTACAATGAGATGGAGATGCTGACTCATGGATGTGGAAAGGTTGGAGATCGAACCCAGGACCTTCTTGCTGTGAGGACACCATGCCGCCCTTCATATGTCATGTAAGGGGGAAAAAATGCACAAATTCATACACATTGTATTCTAAGTCGATGCTGTTTCATTTACAGAGGCAGAAACTGCATTAGATTTGATTCAGTCGATGCTTATTTTCTGTGCATCAAATTTTGTTTTCATGCTGTTCAATATATAACACGTTCCTCTCAGTTTTAATGTGTTTAAAAAAAGCCTGAAAGTAGAATGTAACATGCTTTTTTATTGCACTTAATTCATTTTAATAGCAATGCATATTACATTAAGAAACACATGCACTGGCTCTCAGCTTCTGTGCTTATTGAATAATTTGGATAAGGCTTAATTTTATGTTCTCATGATCATCTTTGCTTGCGTGAGCAGTGGTTGATCTGAAAGGAATTATTCACCAGACAATTACACACACAGAAACCTGGCATCACAACACACAAACCTTTTTGCGCTGATGGTTATTGGCTCGTGTTTGAATGGACTAGAGAAGTGCATTCACCTATGCATAGCTGACTGAACAAACCTGCAGATGAAACTGCCAATAAAAACTGACTGCTGTGCAAGGTGAACTGAGCATGACCATCAATTTCACACTTTTATAAAGGGAACTTCAAAAGGTTCTCACTCTTCTTTGAATTCGTCGGAGATAGATGAGTTTTAATCGGTCGAGTCTCGATACCCCTCAGTATTAGTTTGTGAACTTAATTTTAAACCGTTTAGAGAGTTTCCACTGAAAAAAGGCTCCAGACAATGAACTACAACTAGATTAGATCTAATATAACTCAACAGTGGTGCCATATGTCAAAGTGTAGAGGTCTGTGCGCTTTCACATGTGAAGCTGTAAAACTGCTTGTATGACGCTTTTTCATTTTTAAAGTTCATTCTGTTTAAATTTTGAAAAACAGTTTGTCCCTCATATTTTATCAAAACAATAAACTGTGTGATAGGCTGTAAAGGTGAAATAGGTATGTCGAACACTGCATCATGTGAAAAATAAAGTTCATGTTTTATTTCTGTGCCATTATATCATAATTTAAATCAATAACCGTGCGAGCAATTATATTTTCATTCTGCACACACTTATGTATACTGAATGACAGTAAACTGTTTGTATAAGTTAATGTGGCTGGTTTTACTTCTACAATGACACAGGAATGTGGGCACTTATAACCAGTAATAACAGAATAATACGGTGTTCCTTTGTCATACATTAAGCCATTTTTCAGAACCTCGAGCTACAAACGTACCACATGTGAATACTAATACATGTGTAGCTTTTAGAACAAATCTATTTTTACTCACACAAATGGATGTTTATGAAACTTTTGTTATGTTTTATGGTTCCAGCCCAGCACTGAAAAAATAGGTTATTTGAGCCATGGGTACCTGTGAAACCAAAGACCAAAACACTTCTGATGTCAATAAAGTTAAGAAAAGAACTGCAACCAACACCTCTATAGCAAGTAGTTGATAAATGCTTTTTGCATAAAACATCTAATCTACATACTCCGCTACCATGTTACTCTTTAATTTCATTGTAAAACACTGTTGATGCTGCATCAGTTCTCCATAAAACACCAAACTTTGAAGAAACCTAAAAAAAGAATTTCTCAGGAACCAAAGTTTCTTTGAAATTCTTATAAAATAATTAAAATTTGTATACAATATATACAAATTTTACTGTAATATACATATATACATATATTCCTGTAAATAGTTGAAGTTTACCCACTGCCCAAGCTTTTATAAAATACTATTCCACAATTTTATCATTATTTTGTTTCCGTTTGTCTCTCCCATCTCTGGTTAGGTATCATGTTCAGACCTCAGTAACCCAAAGCACTATGGTACATTATATGTGGACATCTGACCACAAACCTGTTACACATTCCATTCAAAAAACATGAGGAGTCCTTGTGGAGTCCCACCTTGCGGCTATAACAGCCGCCAAAGTATTGAGAAATCAATGAACAAGATTTATTAGTGTGTCTGTAGGAATATGTGCATGGACTTTCAAAAGACCCGTTTGAGAGGGCAAGCAGTGATTTTTGACCAGGCCTCTTCTCTTTTAGCCTGGGGAGGAGTAACAGAAGCAACAGAAGAAAAATTAGGAGCTCAACTATGGGATAATGGATATGTGAGCACCAGCAACAGTAATGAAACAAACACAATATAAAAGAGCCACTTCAATTAACAAGCTAGTAAAATACTTTAAATATTGAACAATAAAAAGATTTCTTAAAGCTGGTAAAATCTGTTAACCGCTAAGAACAGAAATGAATGGCATTTATTGAGCATCCACAATGTGAATGTTCATTCTGTTTTTATGCAGTAGGCTACTCTTCACTTATAATTTTGATGCGTCACAAGTGCAGAAGGATTTAAATCTGAAGTGTTTTACACTGATCAAGCATAACATTATGACTAATATTGTGTTGGTCCTTATTTTACTGCCGAAAAGGCCCTGCAGCTGTGATGTACTGCGTACCGCATTAAATTATTCAGCAATGTATATTGGCCTTTGCTCCTCATGTGCATCACCCATTACCCTGTCATCAGTTTACCACTGTTCCTCCCTTGGGCCATTACTGATCGGTAACACTTTACAAGACTTGGGCAATGAGCCATCACAATTTTGCCCTTGTCAAATTCGCTTTAGCTTGTCCATTTTTGCTGCTTCTAATATCAAAACTGTGAATAAAATGTTCACTTGCTGATTGAAATATCCCACCCACAAAGGTGCCATAGGCAAGAGATAATCTGTGTTATTAACTTCACCTCTCAGTGGTCATAATGTTATGACTGGTTGGTGTATGTGTTCAGTAATTTTTTACTCTTAACAGTTCTCTTGTGCTCTTTCTCTGTGTGTTTTGTAATACACTGAGTAACTGACATGTCAATTTCATTGCTAATTTAAATGCTACGGAGCAGAAATAGTCACCATGTATGGATTGAAGTCATTCATCCAATATACGTAACTTCATCACCTTTTCTGACAATTTTATTTTTGGTGATTCATAAACTATTCTGTATTTCTGACAGCTGTTTTTGTTCTTTGGCAAGACTTTATGACAGTATGTCAGATTTAATTTTAGTATGTTTAAAAAAATACCTGGAAGATCTCAGAAAGCAAATAAAAAAAATAATAATACAAATACATCCCATACATCTTATAAAGTGTTGTTTATCTGTCCAATTCAGCAACTGACTCAAACTCAAATTCATATTTGTGAAACTGCTGGAAGGCTAGACATGGATTAAAAATAATAATAATAAAACTCCTGACTAGACATTTGCTGTAACTAGCGCCAACATACACACAGCAAAGCAAAACATTATTTAAGCATTGATTTCTGCTTTGCGGTACTTTCAGCTGGAGTTTATGACAGGGTAAGATTTATGCTTGCCTCCTAGTGTAATATAAATATTAAAAGATAGAAAATTTGATTTGTAGGTGGACATTGTGGGAATGCCTGTCTACAATACTATACACTTCTTCATTTATATTAGACATCCTTGACTTACATTGACATCTTGAGTAATTGTTTATTATTTTATCGAGAGCACACAGCTGTACAGTATAAAATGCAGGCTGATGTTTGCTGGAAATAAACGAATCAAACTTTTATTTAATCTTTTCACATGGTGTATAAAATAAAGAATATAAATGGGAGGGATGTACATGAGTATTAAGAAAAGTTATGAAAATGGCAGTCAATAATATATAATGTATGTTTAAGAGATGTGTTCCTACAACAATCCCAAAAATATTTTAGTAAAAAAAAGCTTAATAACAAAAAGATTTGGCTAAACAGTTGAACTTTCTCTTATTATCTGAATTTAGTTTATTTTGAATATAAATTCTGCTTACATCATCTGAAAACTAAAAATCTATCTATCCAACCATCCATCAAATTATTTTCATGTTTAAATACAAAGGCTGTTTCTTTAGTAATACCTGTAAACATTACTTGACCCATTGCTGATTACACTTTGTTAAATTACCTCCTGATTGTTACTATTGATTTCTCTTATTTCTCCAATATTTCTCCAATATGATATAATTACAATGCAGCTTATAAATCTAGGAGAATAATGTGTGCATATAATTTTAAACCCAGCATGCATGACTGATGATGAGGAGAATATTTAAGTGGGGTTATGAATATGTGAAATGAGGATTTGAAATCATAACAGAGTAAACATGTCTGAGAAACCCAATTATTCATCTGCATTGCTAATTAGATTGTGCTTGTATGCACATACGATCTTTATATGTGCTGTTTAAAGTGTATGGGTTAGCTCAGAATAAAAATATATAAAGACTAAGAATACGTAATATAATGTACAAATGCTGAACTCTATGAACTCTGGGCGGAGGAACACAGTACGGATGCCGACAAAAAGAACGACGTGGCTGCATTTCAACGAAAAAATTGAATCGGGTTAGATACTCTTACTTAAAAAAAAGTAACAACTAAATTAATGATCACGACGGGGGAGAAATCCCGACCATGGTGATCGAAGTGGCGTTTTTGCTAGACTGATTTAAAATGCGGAGATATACCACCCAGATGGTCGTAAACAGTCCCGAGTCACCCGAGCAACAGAGCCCACATTTTAACTAATTTCTCCACTATCTCTGTTCTTTTTTTGTTTTACTCTCTACTTCCCTACAAACCTTCTCTGTTATTAAAATAATAATAATAATAAACTCTCAGAAATGACGCCAGCGTACCGACTTGATCTGAGAGTTTCGTAAACTGAGCGAGCAGAGGACTACTTTAAGCATGTCAGTCAGGTGTTTCGAATATTCATTGATGAGCGCGGTGAGTTATGGTAAATGTAGTCATTTCAAACTAAAGCTTACGAGGAAAACACCCCTACAATATAACAAAGAAAACAATTTCAACGAGACCTATATTCTTTGAGAGATCTTGCTCATATTGACTAATTCACTCTGACTTAAGAGCATTCATACTCAAGTTGAAAGTAAGACATTTTATGCTCAGACTTTTTGGTGACTAGTTATGGACTGGTCACCTGTCCTACTTAAAATGTTGAAGTAAACGACTCCTCTTTATGAATTCTCATAATAACACAATGGATGTTTTCTTCACAGGTTAGGCCACCATCTTTAGGCTAAATTCAAAAATACAATGAATTGTCTCTTGCTACAGATTTAGAAATGACCTTTAGGAGAGCTGAAGTGTGTGAAGGTGTGTGAGACTGTTCTGAGCTAAAACACACTGGAGTGTAATTGTGTTTGAGGGAGTATCTGCTGTGCACTCAGTTGTGATGAACCTGAAGTTGGTTGATAATGGAGCAGCCATGTGCAGCAGCCACGGATCATCACACACAGGAACCAACGTGTCAGTGTGTGTGGGTTTCTTTAAAAGACTTATTCTTTAGATTCGGCAGATTGTTTCAGCTCTGTGCAGCTCTAGCTCAGTGGTTAAGGTACCGGACGGTTGCCTGTTCTAGACTCACTGCTATGAATTTGCCACTGTAGGGAACACAGTTGAGATTTGAACTTGGATCTTACAAGAAGTGGGCCATCACATTGGATAACTAAGCTCCCCAAGTGAACCAGGCTTTACAGTCAGTGTTCTTATAGATAATTTTTTTTCTAGCATTATTGATTTGATTTGGGACGTTCATTACCATACACTAGTTTATGCATCCTACTGGCTAGAGTGGTATCCAGCCAACCAATAGCAATGGAGTTTAGATGTTCAGTGCTGGTGTGCTAACTGCAAATACTTCAGCACTGAAAGTTGGAAAGAGATATATTGTTTAAAACAGCAGCCTGGCCCAGACAAAGAGATGCAGGCTTACACACTGAATGCTAACCAGAACCTTTCAGTTTCACTCCTTTGCTGATGCAACTCTGCTGCAAGAGAAAAGCATCTTGGTGGATTGTGTGTGTGTGTGTGTGTGTGGGGGGGGGGGTCGGGGTTGTGTGTGAAGGCTCAGTTATAACAAGAATTTATCATTACATTCAGAAAATTCCAATGCATTAAGTGCAGATCACATGCATTAGGTTCATTGGTTAACATCAAGTACGCTAACACACCAGAACTGTTATTTCAAAAACATTCTATCGAATCTCAGCTGTGACATTCAACAAGAACAATGACTGGCTGCTGTTCACAGGGTGGGACAAGCCAGACGAGGTTTCCTCAAAACTGTAAATAACAAGAGGCAATTGGAACTCTGCATGTGTCTGAGGTATTCTATCAATCTCTTCAGCCACTGATTAGTGGATTTGCATGTGGGGGTAGCAACGTGTACAGAAAGCCAAGCCTTAATCTCTGTACTCCTCCACTTTCTGTACAGGCACCTTATGCAACCAAAATCCTTACACAGCCTTGATAACTTCATTTGTATTGGTATGTAGAGGGAAATGCCATCATGGTGATTGGATTGGACTAAATTAGGGGAGAAAACTGGTGGGAAATGTTGGAGTAAAAGAAATATAATTTTATCTAATTTGATGTCAGTTAATGGCATCTGTGATACATCACTGCTTTTCTCCATGCAGGTCTCCTTACTGCTGATATGGACGTTTGTAGCTGTTTGTCTATTTTTGTCCTCAACAGCTTGTGCCTTGATGGTTTCAATACCCAGTTATATGTATGGGCTTTCATCCCAATCTTGTCTTGTCTTCTTCTTTACTGATGTTGACCTTCACACTGAGTAAGGAGGGACACGACTCTGACAGTAGCTGACTGCATCTTTTGACCTGGATGGTGAAAGTTTTTATTTGAATTTATTCTTTGTGAACAAAGAGTCACACCCTAGTAAAAACCATCATCCATCGACCATGAATCATTCAGCTGAGGTCGTAGTTGTATCATTTAGGAATCCCCTCCCACACCCTCCCTTTGAACAACAAGCAAATGTCCATTTATGTAGGACCTCAGCCTGCCTATCTGTTGCTTTAGTGTTTGATTCCACACTGGGTGAACTGGAAGCAGAGAGGTAACACATGCTGTGCTCAGAGTCGTAAGAGCCAACATCAAATAGAGTTGTTAATGAACAGAGCATGTTTGGGGGTGAAGATAATGATGAAGCCCATCAGGCATTAATAGTGTTTTAAAGAGCTGCAGAGAGAGGAAGCGTTGTTTATGAGGTGCACAAACAGCTATGAAACTGTTAGGAAGTGTAAGCACTTTAGAAACTGTACGAAGCCCCAAGAGGAATCTGACTAATAATACAAACATAATATACAAATACAACTACAAGAAACTTTTGCAATACTCGATGTAATTATGCAATGTAATTCTAAGAGGAATTTCATTAGTGATCAATAGACTTCTGATCAATAGAAATTGATCAATAGAAAATGAGGAAGGTTTAAGGTTCTCTGGTCACTTTTGTAATTCATTACACCACATAAAGCTTTTTTATTTTTTTAAACATTTTAGACTGCTCAGTGTATCTCAGAATCTCAAGGTGGACAACAAATTTAAAAGTGAAACTATAGCAAATTCAAGCTAAAAAACTTTCACATATATCTCTGTTTTCCTCAGTTATTCCACACAATGGCTGTGTACAGATTTCTTAATGATTGAGTTAAAAGATTTTAAAGATCAAGTCACAAGGTACCACTGTAATTCAAATTCTTGATATGATTTATATATATATATATATATTTAAAAGCATTAATTATCCGTTATTATGAAGAGCTACACAAAGCCTAGTAAGGAGTGTCTGTGGGAGCATGGGAAGAATAAGCTTTGGTATTAGCAAATGTGTAACTTTTGTAAAACCTTTTTGCTTCACATTTGGGTGTCTCGCTGCACCAGGCTATTAACTGATTAGATGATAAAAAGATCAATAAGCTAAAACTGAAAAAGTAGGGATTTGAACAAAAGCTCTTTCACACTGAGATGGCCATACGGTGACTGCAGGATGGACCAATTAAAAGCTGCTCTGCTTCAGCTGAGCCAGTGTGTTACCACATTTCAAAGTGTAGAATGAAAACCTATTTCATTACAATGAAACTCACTTACGTATATCATCCAGTGAAACTTGATTCACTTAATGTATTATTTTTGTCTCTTTTATATGATTCTAATGTATTGTATGTTGTATGATAGAGATCAGTGGTTTTAATGTAGAGGATCGCTGGCATCTAGTTTAACCAAATAAATGTTCATTGTATTTTTAGGTAAATAATATATAATCTGTTTTAAATGAAGGCAAATACTTTGGCTAAATGTAAAAAAGGAAAAGGAATGGGTTGGCACTCTTCCATTACTGTCCTGTATCCAGTGTTAATGGGTGACACAATGTGAAACTGTGTAGCTAACTTTTCTTAAAAATCAATTTAAGGTGCTTCATTTAAAAATGTTTTAGTATTCAAAAACAGGAAATAATTCCATCCTTTCAAATTCAGGCTGCTCTTGGTCCTCTTGAGGTACAAATCAACATGATGGACATAGGGGAAAAAAGAAGGGGCTTATGCTTCAAGTAGCTGGGTGGTATAGGAGGTGGCTGTGGCAAGTAGTGGGGCCATTTGGTTATGGTGGGTATAACCCCAAGATTTTCTCACTGCCACCTTAAACAAAGCAGTTCAAAACTGATAAATACCCCTGACATGTTATTGAAGATGTGAAATCTGACTTATAGAAATGTGTTGTCGTAGAAATCGTTTTGATCTGCAACATAGAGAGTATCTTTAAAATCTCACAAATCTCAGTCATTAAAAGTGAATATTATCCATATTCAGTTCTGTTGAGGTTCTTCTCTCAGTCAGTATAATGAATATATTTGCACTATGGATGGATTTTTATTAGTATAAAGCCTTGACCTGGTGTTGGGTCATCCTGAAAGACCTTAAATATTCATAGTATGGGGAAGCTGTCAGGTTTTCTCAAAACCAAACATTAACAATGTATATGAGAAAGGGTTTTTAGAAAGAAACATTCAGAAGAAACAGAAGAAACTTCTGTGTGTCACCACCTACTGAGAGCAGACACATAACATAACTGAATTTGTATATAATATTGATAACTATTTTCTTTAGGCTTCAAGCACTGGATACAATAATAAGCCTAAATTCCTTGTTACTCCTGTGAAGATTCTGTGTTTCTTTTAGCTTGAGGCAGAAAAACAGGGCCAACACCGACTGTCTGCTCCTATTAAGCTTAGATTTTGTGAGGCTTGAGGAACTGAATCAAGTCTTGTCATCTCAGAACTAATGCAGGATTTATATTGCGAGAGAATCAGTGTCACTGCACAATTTGATGTGGAATCGGGTGTCGGATTATTTTGTTTAGCGATATAACATCAACATTGTTGAATGTGTAATTTATAGCTAACGATATACACCACTCACAAAAAGTTCAGGATATTTGGCTTCATCAGGATTAACCTGAAATACACTCAAACCTTTACAGGTGAACTTTCTCTAAACGTTTTAATGTTTCAGTACTTTTTGCGCAAATTGCAATCCATGAATCGACCAATTTCCTGGTTCAATAAAAATGGTATTTAAACATCCAATCATTCTGTTCACATTTGTGCAAGCCAAGTATCTCTAACTTTTTGTGTATATATTTTTATGGTCATTCATGACAGACTATAAATATAAGGGTTTTTAAAAGTTCCTTAGTATTTAGACACCTAAGTTAACATTATGAACTTTACTATGGTTACTTTCAACACAGAGTTCATTTGTAATTCTGGTAGGTGCAGGACATCACCTCAAAGGCCAACCTTCTCATTT
>JAYDZF010000007.1:17267194-17295679 GCA_034509105.1 Microcambeva barbata | reverse complement strand
CCTTGCTTGACCTGTTGGCTCTGGGAATTGAACCGCCAACCTTCCGATCGCAAGCCCAGTTTGCTAATCACCAAGCTCCCTTAGTGTCTGATATGCAAGAAAAATATAGTCCAGTTTAAGTACTTCAGATTAATGAGGCGTTTTACAATCGGCCATGGCAGCACTGCTGATTGGTTTTCTGTTGATGGAAAGAACTTGGAGAACTAAAGCATTGAATTAGAGTGTAATTTGTACATAAGAAAAATAATTAGTACAGTTCAATTATCGTATTTGTTGTATTGAGTTTTTCAATTAGATATATATTTATTATTAGATTTTTTATTTATCAGTGTTCGGTAATATGGACCTGTGGCAATCACCTAATCCTGTTCATTTTGTGTTCGTTTCTCACACAGTTCGGTTTTTCCCCACCCCACCCTTTGATTTATTATTCTTTTGGAAATTCTTCATTGTCAAGCCGCCAAAGTGGAGAGTGTGATTGC
Organism: Microcambeva barbata; assembly: GCA_034509105.1. Classification (NCBI taxonomy): domain Eukaryota; kingdom Metazoa; phylum Chordata; class Actinopteri; order Siluriformes; family Trichomycteridae; genus Microcambeva; species Microcambeva barbata. The sequence continues at coordinate 17,295,197 of JAYDZF010000007.1, read as the reverse complement.
AGAAGGGGGTTCTTCTCGTTTCAGGTGTGTGATCTCCATGAGGGGTCTCATCTTAAATCAGCCCAATTATTCATTTTATTGTTGTTTGCTTTTTCTTTTAATAAAACAAATTATGTAATTAATTCATTAATTTATTGTTGTTTTCACAATAGCCTATAGAATTATTAGCTGCATTTTAAAGGCCAGAATGTGGTCAGATTGGCTCAAGGCAAACATTGGACTGGTTTGCTTCAGTTAGATTAGTCAAAGGTGTTAAGTTTGATTTGTCACTAATTGTTTTTTTTTCTTCTATAAAAAATATTAGCTGACTTAGGGATGTATTATTACAATATGTGTCATAATATACAGTGGAAACATTTATTGATTAAAAAAATAAACATCTATATATTGCGATGGGGTGCGTCCTACCTGTAAACTTAGGTGCCAACTTGTAATTCTTCAAGAAAGATCAAATATAAACATTGGTAAAATTGTATTTACTATTTATATTTAAATAGTATATTCTATTATTTTTCAGTGCTTCTTCAGGTGGAGGAGAAGGTAGGGGTGCACCTCAGCACTATCCCAAAACTGTCGGCAGCAGGTGAGAATGTTATTGCCTTTTCAAATAAATAGGAAATAAAAGTTAATAGATTAAAGAAAAGTGAATATTCATTTAAAAGTATATGTTACAGCAGAGAGTGTTGTTGCAGGCTGGTTTGCTTTATGGTATTAGCATGATAGTTTGTGTTTTTGTATATTTGGTCAGAAAGAAATATTTCATTATTACAGTGAAATTGAACTTTTACATTGTAAATGGCCGCCCTAGATTTATTTCTCTTGTATCTGTACATTTTATTTCAAATGACATGGTATCAGTTGGCTTTGTCAACACTTACATGTTTACAGGCTAGACATTATTGAACCAGCCAGATCACTGAAACATTTTATTAATAGATGTCTGCTCTTGTGTTTGTTCGATTTCGTCTCTCCCTTAGTGAGTACCTGGGGAACACCCCAGGGCCTAGCGTTCAGAGATGGGTTCCTTCACGAAGCACTAGACGAGATGTCAACTCCTCTGATGAGAAAGAGCACCAGGATGCAGTATTTAGGAAAGTAAGAGGGTAAGTGTCATTAAGTGTTGAATTTATTATTCTTTCAAAATGAGGATAACTTTCTATTAAATAATGTTATGCGGTTAAATAGTTGGTAAATAATATACTTACAGTTTTCAAAATATCAATTCGAAATTTGGCCATCTAGTGTATGATGATTTCTTTTGGCTGCAGTATCATTAGCAGTAATAAAACTGGTGTATCCAGTGTATTACCACATTTTAAACAAAGATCTTCATGCTAATTAAATTCCCACTTTTCAAACATAAAAAAGAATAAAGGCTAGAAGCATACAATTGGAAACAATGATAATAACCTTTTATGAAACTGGATTTGGATTTTGTTTCATTGTTGTCTGTGTTCCCTGATAGGATACTGAATAAACTGACCCCTGAAAAGTTTGACAAGCTATGCCTTGAGCTCCTCAACGTGGGCGTAGATTCAAAGCTCGTCCTTAAAGGAATCATCTTGCTGGTACGGAACAAAAAAAGTTATTTTATTAGAGGTGGAATTTCAAGGCATTTTGAGGAAGAATGTTAAGCCCGAGATAAAACTGAACCTTTGATCATTGGACCTGCACTGATCACGAACATACTTGTAAACCTTAAGTTAAGGAATCTTGGAATATTTTGACTGGATTTCTCAATGACTAGTTTCTTTTTTGCAGCACTTTACTGTTATAGCAGTTGAGCGAGACAAAGTATAAGAGTATAAGACATATGATGGGGGGAAAATATTAATGGTCTTAATAAACCAAGTTTAATCTACCTACTCACAGTGCATGCAAACAATTCCTCTTTCTTTGTGACAGTGACCTGAAGCACACAGCATAAACAACTGCACAGAGGCTTTGAGACACGTCTTGATTGCCCCAGTAAAATCTTGCAGATGCTCGTCATGCATTCTAAGCTTTAGAGGATATGTCAAGCATGTGTAAATGCTTGTCATTTTATGGAAAAAAACAGTATAAAATTATTCATTTAAAAATATATATTTTAAGGTGCAGTTGCAATAGAAATTTGTTGATTGACACCAAATTGCCAACAGCTATTTTTTTTATCTTGATGTCAAATACTGTTTTGGAAGTACCTGTATATATTTCACTTTTCTCATTTCCCCTCTTTGTAGATCGTAGACAAAGCCCTAGAAGAGCCAAAATACAGCTCACTGTATGCTCAGCTATGTCTGCGTTTGGCAGAGGATGCACCAAACTTTGACGGTCCAGGGCCAGAGATTCAAGCAACACAAAAGCAAAGTACAGTAAGTCGTTTAACCAGAAAGCAGTTTTATATCAGATCAAAGGTTTTAATTTGAGCCGGGATTAAATCTAATCTTTTTTTGCTTTCCTTTACAGACTTTTAGAAGACTTCTGATTTCCAAACTCCAAGATGAATTTGAGAACCGCACCAAAAATGTTGATCGTAAGTACTGACCGTGGTTTTCTTGTTTGTGCTAGACTTCAAGGACTTTTAATTTACATATTCCTCTTGTAGTCTACGACAAAAAAGACAGCCCTCTTACATCCGAGGAAGAAGAGCAACGTACCATCGCCAAACTTAAAATGCTTGGCAACATTAAATTTATTGGGGAACTTGGTAAACTTGATCTCATCCATGAATCTATCCTTCATAAGTGCATCAAAACAGTGAGTGCATTGTTAAATTTCTCTGTCATTTCTTTTGGTGGGTATCGTCTTCTATCTTTATTTTTGTTTGTCTGTTTTTTAGCTTTTGGAAAAAAAGAAGAGGATCCAGCTTAAGGATATGGGGGAGGATCTGGAGTGCCTCTGTCAGATAATGAGAACTGTGGGTCCTAGACTTGATCATGAAAAAGCCAAGGTACAAAAACTGGATTTAAAACCTTTTTGACATTTGAAGTTCTCATAATCTGGTGATCTGTGTACTGTGTATTAGAAGACTAAAGACCATCTACATTAGCTTGCATTTGTTTACATACTTTAACTGCACATCTATCAATGTAAAGCTTGTAGATAATAAAGATTTTAGATTTTTAGTTTTATAAAATCTTTACAAGTTGAATAACATGCATAAAATGTGATAAAATTCATTTTAAAATCCATTTTAAATAAGGCTATGGTTTAATCATCTCGCTTGTGTTTGTTACTTTTATTAGTATAACGTCATTTTTGCTTTATTGACAGTCTTTGATGGCTCAGTATTTTGGCCGTATGCGATCCTTAATGAACAACAAGGACTTGCCAGCCAGGATTCGTTTCCTACTGCAAGACACAGTGGAGCTGCGAGAGAACAATTGGGTTCCTCGCAAAGCTTTCATTGACAACGGACCAAAGACAATCAACCAGATTCATCAGGATGCAGTGAAGGTACATACATTTTCACTGACAGTCACATCAGCATTATTGTTTAGCCTTAAATCCCTGTGGTAGCATGTCCACCTGTGATTGCAGTCTGCTTTAAATTCTTAGACTTTTTTATTTCCTTGAAAACTAAATTTAAATTGTATTTAAAAATGCTGTAGAAAGAAATCCTGTCAAACTTGATGCATGCCTGTGGATTTCTACAAAAGAGACTTCTAAACTTTTACCTCTAATTTTCACAAATGTTCCATTGTCGATTTTTTTTTTTCGTGGTTGCATTCAGCATTACATTTTTATTCCCAAAAACAGAACCTTTTTACTTATTTATTTGTTTGGCTTCCATGGCAGCTATTTATGTTTCCCGATCAGCAGTAGCAGACATTTTTTGTAAAAAAAAAAAAAAAAAAGCTACAATTGAGGTATGATGGGTTTTACCAGTGAGGAAAATGTTTTAATTAAGAACCTGTATATGCTCAATCTGTCAATATTTGCCAAAGTTATAGGCAAAATTTCTGAGGTACTTTTTACTCAGTGTGTATTACTTCTGTTAGTGCTTCTTTATGCCAGACACCACCTCATAACACAAAAGAAATCTTGTTTTCTTTAGCTTTTTTTTTATTCAATCACAAACCTGCATTTACTTAATGCTGCATATTTCATTAAATGTCCTTTCTTCTTTTCTCAACTTGGAACATTTTGGGATTATTTGTAGATTTTTCTCTCCACTTTCCTTAGTTAAACACCGATGTGAAAGCTGCCATTTTGTGACAGAATGTGTTTTGCTGGTACTTTGCGAGTGACAAAATCAGCGTGCCTTGTAGGAGATGTAGTTTATGTTTGATATTATTATTATTATATTATGTTTTAAGACACCCATGTGCCTTATAAGCTCTATAGATTACGAAATGTGCTCTAGTGTGTTTTATCTTCAACTTTAAATAGATGGGGTTTTTTTTTATCATTATTACTTTTTCTGTTAGGACTTGGGTGTCTTCATTTCACCCATGAACCAGGAAATGAGGATGGACTTCTTTCTGGAGGGGCCTTTTATGCCAACCAGAATGAAATTGGACCGAGAAACTCTTGGAGGTTTGGCGGACATGTTCGGGCAGATGCCAGGTAAACTCAGCAATTATTGTAGTGTGTCTAATTGTTCTGGTTTACTTTTCATTTAAGTACAGTAAGCTAGCTGCTCAGCATGTCATTTTACCTCATTTCTCTACAGGCTGTGGAATAGGCACCGGACCAGGAGTAATCCAGGACAGGTTTTCTCCCACTCTGGGACGCCATCGTACAAACCCACTTTTTAATGGCAACGTGGCTACTGCAGCTCTGTCTCAGTTTGATCTAGCTATTAGGCCTTTCATGAAACCTAACCAGGTAAGAAAGGTGATTTTCATTTGGAAATAAAGTAGCAGCCCACACAAATCAGACATAACATCAATAGTCTCAGTCCCCGTTTACTAGGTCCCTCCTCCTAACAGACCTGAATGACTCCCTAGCATAAGAGACTCAGTCGTGTTGTGTGAACTGTACATAAGTGGGTAGCTGTCACCTAACAGCTAGAAGGTCGTGTGTTCGATCCCCAGGTTCAATCTAGGTCTTTTCATTGTGTGTGTATGTGTATGTAACCAAAGTGTAAATCGTGACGTTAAAATCCTAATAAACTTAATTTTGGATTTGATCAACAGATAAGCAGAAGTATGTCTGTTCTAAACCCTTAGGTACAGAATCAGCATTTTCACAACCAAAACCTGATCCATTCCCTCCAGCAGCAAGTTCAATCCAACGACATGCACGCACGCTTCAAGAAGGGGCAGCTTAATGCAGATGAGGTAAACTACCGCAGAAGAAAACAATTATTTATTTTTAATTATGATTTCTGCACCCGGTGATTATAAAAGGACGCGTTATTCTGAGGGTTCTACCACATGTCAGTTTTCAACCTTTTCTCCTCTTTACATTTTCTTCCTATTTCTCTCTCTTTCATCTCTGACACTGACAGCTGGTCCTTTGATTGTGATTATGAGATATGAGGGTGTAATATTTATTTACCTTTTCACATGTTCGTATCATTGTAAGTCATTCACTTGTAAATCAGAGCTGACCCATTTCATGTGTCTGACGTACAGATCAGTCTGAGACCAGCTCAGTCATTCTTGCTGAATAAAATCCAAGTGGCAAAGCTTCAGCCTCAGATTCCCACCATGATCCCACCCAGTGCGCAGCTTCCACGTACTCAAACACCCCCACTTGGACAGGTAACACATTTCATGTGTTTTGACAAGCATACGCTGACCAGGCATAACATTATGACCACTGATGGGTGAAGTTAAAAACACTGAATATCTCTTCCATCAAGGAATCTGTTAGTGGGTGGGATTACAGAGCAAGTGATCATTTTATCCTAAATTTTGGGCAGCGTGGATGGCTCAGTGGATAGCACTGTCTCCTCACAGCAAGAAGGTCTTGGGTTTGATCCCCAGGTGGGGCGGTGAGGGGTTCTGCGTGCAGTAACAGGCCCACTATTACACGTAAGCTAGTATAGCTCAGATTGCTGAAGAAGTTAATGCTAATTCTGATAGAAAGGTGTCAGGATACAAAGTGCAGCACAGTTGAAGGGGGGCCAACACAATATTACAAAAGTGTACATAATGTTATGCCTGATCAGTGTATAGTGGTCATGTCAAAGAATAAAATGTTAAAATACATATATGATGTTATCTGCTCCCTTTTTCTGTGTAAAGCCTCCACAGCTAGGTCTAAAAACAAATCCTCCATTGATCCAGGAGAAACCTCCAAAGACGAGCAAGAAACCTGCACCTACCAAAGAGGAGCTGCTCAAAATGACAGTTAGTACCATTCTGTCGGAAAAAGTTTTTTTTTTTTAATTCAAAAGAAAGCTTACAACAAAGACGCCTGTGTGTTCTTAGAAAACCACCATAGAGGAATATTTAAACAGTAAGAACCTGGAGGATTCGGTCACTGCTATACGAGAGATGAAGGCTCCTAAACACTTCCTGCCAGAAATGTTGAGTACGATTATCCTGTGCTCTCTGGATCGCTCTGATGATGATAAGGAGCAGGTGAGCACACTGATTCACACCCTGCGCACAGAGGGAGTCATCACCGGAGAGAACTTCATGCAGGTATGATGTAAATGTTAATTAGAACGCATCAGTTTTTTGGCTAATGGGATACCGTCAACATTAAGAACATTTATATATATTGTTCTTAATATTTTACATATAGATGTGTATATGACATTTACGTATCTGTTTTACATTTATTTTATTGTAATTATATTACATTTTCAGCATTTAGCAGACACTCTTATTTATTAGGATTTTAACGTCATGTTTTACACTTTTGGGTACATCCATGACACAAGTACACAAGTTTATAGGAAACACGGTCATGGTCCAATTCACTTCACATATTTTGGGGTTGTGGGAGGACCCAGGACTTTCTTGCGATGATGTGACAGTGCTACTTTGATATATGACATATGCTGTGGTTATTGTGAATAGCGTAGTTTATAGACCAAGTAAACTGAGACGGCTAGTATTAAATATTGTCTTAATAATAACAGTCGTTTTGTCTTTTTCATTCCCACAGGCTCTGCTTAGTGTGCTTGACCAGTGTCCTAAGATTGAAGTGGACATGCCTCTGGTGAAGTCTTATTTGGCCCAGTTTGCAGCACGGGCCGTCATCTCTGAAATAGTCAGCATCGCAGAGTTGGCTCATCCTCTGGAAAATGGCAACTACTTTCCCCTTTTTTTGCTTTGCCTACAACAAGTTTCCAAGTTGAAGGACCGCGAGTGGCTCAGCGAACACTTCCAGCAGAGCAAGGTCAACATGCAAAAGATGCTGCCAGGTACATAGTTTTCTTAATTTGGATAAAGGACCACAAAGGCACACGTATACATAGTGAATTATGTTTGAGATGCATCTAAACTAGAGAAAAGCAGTAGAAACAAGTATAATGTGATGATTTAAATCCACTGGTGTAACACTTGTTTTGACCACAGCCATCCATTCAAGAGGAGCATGAATACTGAAAACTGAAGCTCTGTCTCTTTTTCTGCACCACATTAATTCAGTACTCACAGTAGTCTCTGTATTAAACTGTCCCTGTTGTGGGAAGATATTGAGCTAAACTACCCAGCTGTGTTCGCTTTCGCTATAGTTACACAACAGAGAAAAAATGTAGGCAAAAAGAATGACATTTACTAGCTTGCATACGAATGTATCGTTGTGGAGGCTTTACAAATAAAAACATTTTAAAGCACATCGGGACCAGATTGCCCCAATTTCAAATGTGGGTCGCTTTAGAAAAACCCTGAGCTAGGCAGTGAGTTAAAACTGCTCACTCTCTGAAAAAGAATCAGTACAAGCTAAGGATGTAACTATATGCCCTACCCACAATGCAATATGAATCACGATACTTTTTTCTGTTGTTATAATCAAGTTTCCTTATACCATTGCTGTTACAAACAAATGAAGCAAGAGAATTATTTGTGTTCTGTTATTTATCTAAACAATCATTGTACTTTTATTTTTGAGGTAGTTATAAACCATGCAAAAAATACTGAATTCATGTTTTGTGCTTAAACAAAATATATAGCCCCACCACCCACTACTGATTCAAATCGGCCCCCCCCCCCCCAAGTAAATCGATTCATCATATCGATTCTTAATGAATTGTTACATCCCTAGTGTCAGCTGTACTGCACTACAGTAAGTTCAAACAAACTTGACCCCAATCCTGTTTTGTATAGAAATTGACCAGAATAAAGACCGAATGTTGGAGATTCTGGAGGGAAAGGGTCTGAGCTTTCTCTTCCCCCTGATGAAGCTTGAGAAAGAGCTCCTGAAGCAGATCAAAGCAGACCCAGCCCCCCAGACCATTTACAAGTGGATCAAGGACAACATCTCACCGAAACTCCAAACAGACAAGGGCTTCATCAACATCCTTATGACCAGGTACAGAGTGAAGTCAATATAACAGGGGGATAATTCACCAGCACACCAGTCTTCAATTCGAATCTCAGCTCTACTACCGATTGGCTGAATCGGACTAAAATTGTCTTCCGGTCTGCTGGGTGAGAAAGACCAGACTAAAGGGTGGGGGGTCTTCAACACTGTGCAAGGACCTTGGTTGCCCAGGCCCTGGAAACTAGAAATTAGGAATTATATAGCCACTCTGTATGATGGCAGTCCTGTTGCCTAAACAATTAAAAAAGTTTCCCTCCACCTCTGTGTTGCAGTTTCCTGCAGTATATCTCAGCCGAGCTCTGTCTGTCCGAGGGTGACGAGCATCTGTCTGCCCCTACTAAAGAACAGCTGGAACAGGAAAAGCAGCTGCTGCTGTCCTTCAAGCCAGTCATGCAGAAGTTTCTCCACGACCACGCCGACCTGCAAGTCAGCGCCCTGTATGCTCTACAGGTGCACTGCAACACCTACGCCTTCCCCAAAGGTACACCACTCGCACCGTAGGACAAGGGTGTCCGAACTACTGCCCAGGTGGTATTTTTAGTTAAGAAATAAAATTCAGCCTGCGTAAAGTCATTTCAAGCTTAAACACTGATTGGACGGTTTTGTGAAAAGCTTGAGGACAGACATGACCGCCAACAACCACGTTCGGTGGGAACACAATTCACTGATAACCTTTGATATCCTTCTCCTTTTTCCCCGTGTAGGTATGTTGCTGCGTTACTTTGTGAACTTTTATGACATGGAGATCATTGAAGAAGACGCTTTTCTCTCCTGGAAAGAAGATATTACCCAAGAGTTTCCTGGAAAAGGAAAGGCTTTATTCCAGGTGATTGTTACAGTAAACTACAAATTTCACACAGTGAGAGAATTTTCACACTGAATTACTGACATAATATGTTTATTATTATTATGTCATAAAATAAATATTGATAAATTGCAAATTATTAACGATTGTCGATTACAAGACTCTTTTCATCACTGTGCAGTGAAACTTTAACCCAATACGTGCAGTGAAACAAACACATACACACTAGTGAACACTAGGGGGCGGTGGGCAGCCTCAGCCACGGCACCCGGGGAGCAGTTAGAGGTTAGGTGCTTTGCTCAAGGGCACTTCAGTCGTGACCTGTCGGCTCAGGGAATCGAACCCCATCTGATCACAAGCTCAGTTTTCGTCACTGCTACCTCCATTTTGCATTTTAATTCAAAGGACTGCTGAAGTGCAAAAATAGTAGCAGTGCCACGTATAATTATTAAATTGTGCAAATAATGGTTAATTTAAATATACTTTAAAAGGACTCGAACTGTGCAAGCACAAAAAGATTTAATCAAAATTGTAACAATAATTAAAACTGAATAGAATCATTTTAAAGAGACCACAAACAATTCTCAATGAATGTGTCAGCAAACCCCCTTATATTAACATTACCCTAAATGTTATATATTACTATTTCATTCAACATGTAGCAGTAAAATATTTTTTACGTTTCCCACTGCTAGGTGAATCAGTGGCTGACCTGGTTGGAAACTGCTGAAGAGGAGGAGTCAGAGGAAGAGAATGACTGAGGGAGAAACATTCTCCATCACAACAACTGTTTTCTAGAACTGTATGGGAATCGTATCGTAACACATGCTTAGTCTCAAACACTATATTCTAAAGCGTCTATAAGCATGCTACATGAATTATAATAGTCAAAATGATTTCTCTAGCACTGCTAGTTATGTGTGGTTGAATTAGATTCATTTTGGCTTCTTGGTAATTATCTACTTCATAGTTAGAGCGAGTCCTAGTTTTGACCAAAAAAGTCATAGTGATTTAGGAGTAAAGAAAAAGAAGGTGTCACATTAAAAGCTTTTTAAAAGTTCTAGCTATGACTCAAGTGTAGCTAACAAATAATCACAAGTCTTCTAGGTAAAATACTTTCCATAAGAATCGAATGTAATTCAGTAAAGTGGTTTATGATTCTATTATGATCAGGGTAATTCCTATCATTTTATCTTTTTAATCGAATGGGTTTCACGGTTGTGGATTTTTACTGTACTGTACTTATAATAAATACTTAATTATATTCTATATTGACCTAATTTTTAATTATATAAAAACAACTACATAAAAAGTTGACTCAGCGCCACCTTAATGGGGAGTCATTTTAAGTATTTTAGTGGGATTAAAATATGTATATAAATACGAATGCACTTGATTATTCTCCTGGGCATTTTTCTGATTTAAATTCCTGTTTTGATCCAAATAAAGTGTAATACATTCTGTCAGTTAAAGAAGTTTAAATGGCTGATTAACACAAGCAGATAACTAAAATAGGTATGAATTGTTAAAAATAAACAAGAAATGTTTATAAACAAGTAGACTTTATTAATATAAATATATATTGAAATACCAGATAACTAAAGACACAGCTTTTTAAACTGTAACTCATCACATTTTGAGACATCGGTCCTAAGGCCTTTTTATCCTGCACGGAATTGTAGTTGTGGATGATGGACGCTCATGTAATCTTACGTTTTTATGTTGTTTTTTCTGTTGTTCATTGTGAGAGAATGTATTTTGACTAATGGACATCACTTGTTGGCTACAGTAGTGTACAAATGTAGCACATTATTCATTTTTAGTTGGTGTGCAAAATAGAGAACTGTTTGGATAAATGTTTTTGAGTAGACTTATTTTAACTAAGCGGGCTACAACTTAAAACTGCATCACAAAGACCCAAAAGCATTGAGTATACATTAAACAAAAGATTTACAATGACCCCTTTTATTCTGCATGTCCGATGCTTTCAGGATCCAAGACAATATTGTGTACATCATGTGTTTAAGACTCGAGACTTTAATGCTTTGCAGAAAACTTGCAAATACTGAAACTGATGCAATTGTATACAAGTAAGTTGCAAGGAAAACAGGTTGGGCGTATTATTGCAAGTCTACAGTAGCGTTTTCATTGTAACATAAAAATCCAACTTGAATATTGAAGTTGTTTTTATGCACCGCTAAATTATAGAGAATAAAAGAAACCTATTCTGCTTAATAGTTTAAAGTGAAATGCTTCTGCCCTTGTCAATAAGCAGTGCTCAGCAACCTATAATTGACAAGAGTTTTATTCTTGATTATTTTTGAGTTTCATGGATGTTTATTACGTTTTTGCAGATGTCCATGTATAAGAATAAATAACTCGAATCACTGGACAGTCTGTGCTACACAATTACTGTTCTTTGAATAAAAAAAATCAATCACCATTATGTTTCTTTCTCCTTTAATTTTAAAATACACATACAGGATAAATGATGTTTACCACACAGCTATAAAATGTGATCCTAAGTAAGTGTAGTGGGTTTGGCTTAACTGAATTTATAGTCATCAAGTAAAATGAAGTGATGGTTTATTCCTCGTCAGTGGGGATCCAGAAATATTCAACCACTTTTCGACTTCTTCTCAGGGGGCTAAAATCAGAGACCTCTCCTCCCATGGGTAACAGTTCACTGAACTGGGGTGGTGCCAACTCTCTTGCTGTCTTTGGGGCTGCGACCCTGAGGATAGTTCTGAAAGAGTTACAAATTTATTAACGGTTCATGTGTTTATTAAATATTCTGAAGGTCATATTTTCTAATGAATACATTTCCATTTTTTATATTTTACAGAATTAAAATGATTAATTAAAATGAGTAATGTTTTTTAAGTAATGGAATGGTGGGCCTGCAAGTATTACATAATCTACAATATTTGTATTTACAAATTTCACAAATAGACTCTTGGCAGCATCCTGGTTTAGAGTATGAACTACCTGGCTTGAATCTTGGCATTGCCGGTTGGCTGGGTGGTACCCTATCCATTAAGATGCACAACTAAATGTGTTGTAGTGTCAAGCCTGGACAAATAGGAGGGTTGCACCAGGAAGGGCATCCTGAGTCAAAACTATGCCAAATCAATAATGCGGACCATGATCCGCTGCAGCGACCCCTGACGGGAGCAGCCAAAATTATTAAATCAAATATTTCAATAAATTGCATGAAGTGAAATTCTTAAAAAGTGAAGTTAAAATAGCAACATGAAGCCTAATAAACTAATAAAATCAGTGAAATTAGATCTTTTTTTATCAAGTGCGTTAAATTAAAGTCTTTTAGTGTTTCCCTAACCAATTCTGGTTTATTTAATTATATTTGATTTCTGGTGTTGACTAACTTAGGAATACCTTGTATTGAGTCAAGTGTTCGATTATTCTTTAAAACCAGTATGTAACATCTGAAGTGGGAACAAACAAGTTACCTTCCTGAGTTCCTTTCTGTATCCTCAGTGCCGATTTCAGCAGCTGAAATATACACAGGATCTCCCTCCTATAAAGCAATAAATACATTTGTAGAAGTCAATACATTTGTTCCTATTGAAAAAATAAATGCCAGGATGGAAACAGTACCATGACATTTCTTGGAGTTCCATCATGGTTTTTCAGGATTTTAATCCTCTGGTCATTTTCAGTCATACACAAGAAGTAACTTTTAATGTTTGCTTGACACTGAAATGAAAAAGAGAATAAGATAAGGTCTAATAATAGTCATGAAAAGAATTAATACAAAGCCCATTAATAGAAGTCCAGGGGTCTGAAATATGTTTTATTCTCCCTGTTTATTTAATTAATATATGTTCAATTATTATTTCATTTCTGACAAACGTTGCAACACAATTTGCTTTTCACATACAGAAACAGCCTTTTATGGAAATGATTGTGCAAATTGTACATCTTTAAAGTCTGGGCGCACCTCTAGGCCCTCTGCATAGCCTTCCCAAATTCTCAAACCATGCTAATATTTTAGATAAATTAGATTTACTTATTTATTTATACATTTTAATAAGAATTAGAGATGGATGAAATGTGGTTTTCAAATATGATACCGGTTTGCTCCCTGTAGACTAGTTTTTATTAAATAATAGTAATTAAAGATCGGATAGTGCGAACTAGCCATTAACTATTCAATTTAACAGTGAAGAGCTGTCAAAGATCCACATGATGGCGCTAAAACACATTGTGACAGAAAACAGTTCTTTGGTCAAATTATTGTACTTAAATTCATAATCAAAACTGTCGTTCAAAGAAGTATAATTTGTTATTTTCATTTAAATATAAAAAGAAACCTTTTATTGCACGTTCAAACATGTCGCGGCTAGTGCTGTCTTCGTGTGGCAATTCAAAGAAAAGAAAGAAATACAAAACACTACCTATTACGTAATCACCGTTTTAACACCATTTAACACTCATAGCTCGGGGTTTTCAGTTTGTTTTTATTGTACTGTTAATTATTTGTAAAATGCAATCGGATAATTGGGGCTTAAATGTTACCGGAATCAATGAAGTGTCTATTTATCAAATCAATCATCTGAGTCGGTTCTGTGATTCAGACAGTAGTTTACATAGGTTGTTGTCAGTCACGTGTTTCCAGTGTGACGTCACAGACGAACGGTGAAAGTAGCAGCATGTGGCGGTGTCCCGTGTTACTTTTTAATTTTTCGTTGGAATCAAAGTTGGAGACGCGAAATGAACTGAAACCGATTAAACCACACCGAGACAAACTCACCACGGATTTATTACCTGCACTGATAAGCTAAGTTTGTTGCCAGTGGCCATGCTGTGCTTGTAGTATCTATTGTTTGTTTTGTTAATGCGGCGTATTTTGTAAAACTAGTATTTTGTAGGTCTACCTACATGTACAAAGCAGTACTTATATTAAAAGATTACATTACTCTACTTGGTTCTTGTTCTGATTTGCACACGCTGAGTCTTTAATCGAGATGATGGTTCGTTTGCATGTTTAAAGGCTCCTTTGCTATTTTAGGCCTCATCGGAAAAAAATACAAACTACATTTAATGTTAATCCATGGTTTTGTATTGGGTTGTTCATGTCACTATTAAAGCTGGTTTTAAAGCGAGTTGTTTATCTCCCTGATCAAACGACGTTATGCAACAACGGCGATATGAAACGCCGGTGACTTTAACAATGGCGATGGGAAACACCGGTGACTTTAACAACGGCCATATGAAACACCGGTGACTTTAACAACGGCCATATGAAACACCGGTGACTTTAACAACGGAAACACCGGTGACTTTAACAACGGCGATGGGAAACACCGGTGACATTAACAACGGCCATATGAAACACCCGTGACTTTAACAACGGTTATATTAACAACTTGATAATAGTACAATATATTCCTGAATACTTGAACACTTTGAATAAATACAGAAATAGGGGTATATGTTTGGAAATCATAGCATGCATTATATTATATTTTTGATAAAAATACTAACTGCTTTTGACTTAGTGCCTATAAATGTCAACAAAAAAGCATATATTCTTGCATTTAAATTAACAAACACACCTATTTAAAATGTACACATTTACCTGGCAAGCGTAGCAATGTGCTTTAGGTTTGTTAGCCACTTGGTGAAACATCATGTTTACCTCAGAATTGACGAGTAACAAAACTTTTATTTATTTACATCCTTACTAAGAGCAGCTACTTATAAAATTGATTTTATTATTATGATAGGGTTAGCAGAGTTATTGCTTGTATAAATGAAAACATTGTAGTTAGCATAGCAACTAACACTAGCGACTAAGCTAACGAGTACCAGTGCAACTAATTTTGAACTTGATATCGACGTACATACTTATAATGTGGTCCCAGTTTTTAACGTGATCGCGTATTAATGCATTTTTAAAAAAAAATCATGCTTTTCATATTTCACACAGTTTAATATACTGTTTTTTTCGATTTATTATTGATTCGGGTAATATTTTAGTTGCACTTTATTATTGTCTGGTTTTATTAATCTATAAATATTGTATGTATTGCTGCTGTAAATTTTAATGTTGATGGACTGTGTTTTAAAAAATCAAACCAGTTTCATAGTATATATTAAAAATAAAAAAGAACTATCTTCGCTTGATCTTGCTCTGTGGTCATTGTGTGTAGGTAAAACAATGTAGATGAGTTAAAGGTGGGTAAATTGACAGATTTGATTTGGTATTCTTATCCAGTCCACATTCTGGTTGTTTTTACAGGTGTACCTTGAGAAAGCCCATGCTAAAACAAAAGAGAACTAATAAAACACAGTGACCATCTGTATAATTTTATGAGCAATGTGCCCTTAGATGACCTAAGTCTAGAAATCATAGTTTACCTGATCTTTATAAACCAATTATGTTCAGATTTTAGAAAAAAGGCATGGTGACTCACTGCTTTATTCTGCCTTTGGGATTTGAGGTCCTCTTGAGCTCTGAAGATATCTGCCAGGTCTTGATGTTTCTCCCTCCATTTGAGACACTCACTGACACGCTCCTCCTTCTCTTTTTTATCCAATCTGGCCTCCTGCTCGACGTGCTGCAACTCTTTCTTGATTCTCTCAGCCTGTTCCTCTGCAGCCACAGCCCTTCGCCGCCAGCTTTCCTCCCTACAGTCATGAACCTGCAGCTGTTAGTGCGCAGCCACAATCACATCAGCAACTTCTCATAGATTCAGATGGTCACAAAGGTTCTCACTTGTCTTTGATGGCTGTATTGTCATCGGTCAGTTGTTTCAGTTTATGCCGGATTGTACTTCTGTCCTCCTCTAATTCTTTGTGTTCTTTTAGTAGGAACTGTTTCTCGCCAGACACCCTTTCCAGTTTCAGCTTGGTCTCAAAATAATTTTTCTCAGTCTGGGCAAGGAGGAGCTGCACATTTGTGTGCTGGAGATACATTTAAAATCAGTGGGGGACAAAGGTGCAAAAATTGTACTTACAAAATCTTTAATTATATTTATCTACTCAAACATCTTTTCCAAAGGGACTTGTAGAACTTTGGCATTATACAGTCTGAGCAATTAAGGGTTAAGCATCCTGGTGGGGTTTGAACCAGCAACCTCATGTTTTTAATTTACTAAACATTCACACATGCAAATCTGATGTTCTACCAGCAGATATATCCAGGCCATCAACGAGGCATGATCATGTGGATGTGAAATACCACATGTACCTCTTTACTCAGATTCTGCAGTTCCTCACTGAGTCGTGCTTTGCCAGCTAGTGCCACGTCTTTCTCTTCCCTGCTTTCTAGCACCCGTGCCTCTGCCAGTGCCCGGTTCTTTTCTGCCTCGCCTCGGGACACATCTGCTTCCTCTGCAGCCTTGGAACATAATACTGCCCTCTGCTGACTGAGGTGCACCTTCTGCTTTAGCTGTTAAAACCGGAGAAATTTGAGAACGAATACACAATCGAGTCACATTATTATGACCACTCCCTACTTGTTGATGCCTCTGGTGGCGTTTGATCTTGGTAATGTGGCATTCTGTGGGCCCTATGACTTTGTCAGCTGATTTTATTTACATTTTCAGCATTTAGCTGACACTTTTATCCAAAAGGCCAAACAGCAGCAACCTGGCAGTGGTGAGGTATAAACTAGCGACCTTCGAATTACTAGTCCTGTCTCCTAACTACTAGGTTATGGCTGAACTGTCACAATGGTTGAAAGAGCATGATCAAGGCTTTCAAGTACTACCTTGGCCCCCAAATTTTCCAAACTTGAACCCAACTGAGCATTTAAATGACCACCATGACTGGATTCTGACTGGATTCGCTTTCTGGATCCTTGCTGCTGTAGGTAATCTAGATATTAGCTAGTGGTCGTAATAATGTGACTTAACAGTGTACACCAGTGTGTCTACAGAACATGATTTAAATAGTAGTACAGAATTAACCTTTTACTGAGACAGCAGTATGTGGTTTTTACCTCTTTCACTTGAGCCTGTAGTTCCTGGTTGAGGTTTCTAAGATTCCTCATGGTGAGCTCACTCTCGGTTCTCATCATGATCCTCTCCATGTGAATCTCATTAGACAGATGCTTGTTTTCCTTTTTCAGCTCTTCACATTCCTAATGATAAGGGGAGTTTGTAATACTACACATCCAAGACTTACCTGGAAGTAAATATATACACCGATCATCCTTGACTGCTCATGACCCTGTCGCTGGTTTACTACTGTTCCTTCCTTAGATCACTTTTGTACTCTGAACATTGTAGATCGGGAGCACCCCTTAAGGGCTGCAGATTTAGTGATGCTTTGCTTTTGTCTAACCAAACCAATTAAACTTGCTCACATTTGCCCATTTCCCCTGCTTCTAACATCAACAAGATAAAATAATCACATGCTTGCTACTATATCTTACCCATTACCAAGTGCTGTGATGAAGATGTAATCAGTGTTCACATAATGTCATAATGTTTTGCCTGGTACAAATATAAAGTCATGCACATGACTTGATAATGATAATGTTTGATTCAGCTCTTACCTTCCTCTTGCGCACTAACTCGCCATGTAGATGGTTAATCTGAAGGAAAGATCCATTGACCCCGAGAGCGCTCACCGGCCTCACCGCTCTCACTGGCCTCCGAGGAGGGTGAGACGGTTTGGAAACCCCCTTTATTTCCTCTATGCTCTCTTTTCCAAGGCGGCTGCTCATGTTGTTGCTGCTGACGGAGTAGGACTTGTACATGCCATTGTCTAAAGCAGGCCTTGACAGAGAAAGGTTCTGGAGGTCCCCGTGAGAAGTAGCCCTCAAGGTCATACTACTACAAAGTGAAGTTTATACAGGATGCCGGGTGACCGAATGGATACAGGGTTCATGGATGCTTTATTTGTGTACGAACTGGCTTATGCTCTGGGGTAGTTTAAGTTAATTATTTAACAGGCAACTTGATACTTAGATCGGTAACACTATGCTTGGTGAAAGAAGCTGAAACTAAGCTCATTCCGTAGGTAATAGATAGTTACATAGCTATCCTATTTGACTGCACACTGGTACATCACATCACCCCCCTTCACAACAATTCACCCATCTTGAGCAGCAGAAGATAAACTGACAACATTAAATTAAGAGAAAAATGAGAGAAAAGAATCCAGACGAATCAATAGAGGATTATTTTCAAAGCTTAAGAACCATTGAGAATACAGATGCCCTGAATTGTAGATGCATCAAAGCCTGCCTCACATTATTTCTTTCTGATTAACATTCATGCAGCAGCTTTTATAAACCTTGTGAATAATAAAACATAAATTACCGATAAACAAGCTACTTTTACATAAATAAAAGGTTACATAATTGCCACACTTGACTACACCCCTGCTAGGCTGCATTGTTTTTACAGTCTGTCTGAATGCATCCGATACTTTACAAGCGTCATATATTATTCAGGAAGCCAAAGTAAAAGAATATCCACTGGTTCTGCTTTGCTTTTTCCTGGCTTGGTTTCTACTTGAAACGGCTTCAGTAAAGCAATGTTGACTGTTAGTGTATTTTATTCCACTATGTATTATTAAAAAAGAGTTCTCTGAATGTTTTTATTTTTATTTTACAGTTTCTGGGTATGTGTTTGCCTAAACCAGCAGTGTTGTTCCATTCTATTCTAATTCTTATTCTAATTATTGTTCTAGAATCGAAACCACTGGTCAATTTGGTCAAACACACAAATAAATTGTAAAACTAAAACAATAATAATAATATTTTTGAAGTGGTCTATTGTTTATCTCTTTATCAAAGCACCTGTTAGTGGGTAGGACATAGCAGGCATCAATATATACCCTCAACATTGGAATTTGATTCAACGCTTAGGAATTTGATTAAGGTAAATAAGTGATGGCTGGACGCTGGGTCGGAGCATCTCTAAAACTGCAGCTCTTTTGGGGTGTCCTCGGTCTGCAGTTGTTAGTATCTGAGGGAACAGTGGTGAACCAGTCACAGGGTCATGGACGACCAAGGCTCATTTATGGACGTCGGGAGAGACGGTTGGCCCAAGATACTAAAGAAGATAAAATGTCTGATTGAAATTTGGCAGAATACACAGAGCATCACAGTTGCAAGGCTGTTTTGCCAACAAGGGGGGGGGGGGTGCAACTAAATATTAAGTAGGTGGTCATAATGTTATGCACAACATGCACAACAACAAATGAACTCAATGGTTGCCACATGACCTTCCAGCACAGTGCAAAAACAACACATTTTTAATGAATCAGTTTAAATGTCCATTCAGCACCTTTCCTGCGAGTGGGCATGTCCTCATTCCTCTATTTCAAAGGTCTCATAACAGAACATCCTCACTGACCCTATTTCCATTTTCCTGTTAACTGCTATGCTAGGACATTTTGAGCAAACAGAAAAAAAAAATTCACAGATGCAATCATGTATAGAGCCTGTTCAGCTTTGTTTCTTCTTTTCTCTATAGTTATTTGCGCAGTCAGTCTAGATCTCAGCCAGATCCAAGGTAAGACATAAAATATTAACATCATCATGATGAGTAATGTAATATTTTGTGCTTTTGGTTCTTTAATAGGCCTGAAACGTAATTGATGATTTTCTTTTGGATTTGTTTACAGTTTATCCAGCGAATAGTGAAGTATTTATGGTCAAGATGAAGGATTACAGCTTTAATGCTACTCAAGCTGTAGATGTCTGCACTAGACTAAGTGTTAGAATAGCTTCTCGTGAACAAGTGGAATATGCACACAAAAATGGCTTACAGACATGCAGGTATGGCTACAGGCATTTTATTTAATCAAACATTCAACACAATTCATTCTGCCATTCGATTTAGAGGTTCAATATTGCATTCATTGTATGTATACAAGACTGATGTGTCTCACTTTTTAATGCTACTGATAATCAAAACTCACATTACAAACGGCATTACAAATCATCTAATGTTCATTTATATTGCATTAATATAAATTAATCAAACATAACCTTATGACCATTGCGTTTGTCCTTCTGCTGACAAAACACCCTACTGTGTTGCACTGTGTATTCTGACAAGTTACATCAAAAATAGCATTAACGTGTTAAGCAATCTCAGTTACAGTAGCTCATCGGCTAGACCTTTAATCCACACATTGACTTTGTCACCCATGACCCTGTGGTTTACCACTGTTCCTTTAGATAATGACCACTGCAGACTGGGAACACCCCACAAGAGCTGCAGCTCTGGTGATGCTCTGAAGGATCACAATTTGATCTTTGTAGACACTCAAATCCTTACTGTCACCCATTTTCCTGTATCTAACATCAACTTGGGGATAAAATGTTCACTTGCTGCCTAATATATACCACCCACTAACAGGCACTGTGTTGAAGATTTTGCTATTATTTAGGTAACCTGTCAGTGGTCATAATGTTATGCCTGGTTGTTGTATGTGTAGTTATTAATTATATTTATGTGTTGCAGATATGGTTGGGTTGAGGAGCAAATTGCTGTTATTCCGCGTATCGAGAAAAATATGATCTGTGGAAAAGGTGGAACCGGGCTCCTTGTTTGGCGAGCCCCCCTTACAAAGTTATTTGATGTGTTCTGCTACAATTCAACAGGTGCATATTAATTATATATTTAATATTTATTACAATGTTAACACCGTAAAGTGTAGGTGACAAAGTGCTTTTGGATGTTGCCCATGTGTTGGAGGGAGAGTAGGTTAACCAACCAAAGTAAGGGAAAATGGATAAACTGTCACCTCACTGAAAGAAGGTCTTGGGTTCAATCCCGAGGTGGGCCATCCTGGTTCTTACTTTTTTGGAGATTGCATGTTCTCCTCATGTCTATTTGAGTTTCCTCTGGGAGCTCAGGTTACTTGGAGGTTACATTGATTCAATGTGTCCTTTCCCATTTTAACAGAAACATGTAACATGTTAGGAGGAAATGAATTGAATAGACGTCCAACATTATGTTTTTTTATCCTGCAGCTCAAAGTGAAGCATCATCAACCACCATTCAGACACCAACCACCACTCAGACATCAACCAGGACCCAGAGTCCAACAGAGACACCAAATGAGAGACCTCACGCTAAAACAACCTCTTCATTACTCCGTCAGTTAACCCCGTTAAACAAAAACATCCTCTCTTCCTCCCCATCTACACAATCGTTTCGTTTCAGCGCCTCTACCACATTCAAATTTTCTCCTTCCACCACTGGCTCTGGAAACACCAGAAGCCCTCGACCCTCCCCACCTTCTACTGTTCAGTTTAGCACCCACTACCAGCTCATCCCATCCTCCCCTGTACCTTTGAACCCTTCTACAGTTTCTACATCTTCTATATCACATTCGTCTTTTACAACTTCTATGACATCTACGTTTTTCTCTTCTACTTCTCTGTCCTCACATCTGTTTACACAATCAAGCTTTTTGACAGATCAGACACAATCACCATCTACAAGAAGATTTTACTTTGGAGGTGTGCATAATTTTACTTTATATCAATACACATTTTAAACATGTGCTAACGTGTTTGTTTGTGTGGAATTATGTACACTAATCATTTCCCTGAACTGTTTTACTTACAGATGTTGCACTGGCATGCATCATCATCACTGCCATGCTTGTCTTGTTGACAGGGCTGGGTACAGTGTGGTATTTTAAGATGTAAGTGTTAAAGATATTGAGGTGGCTAGCTTGTTCCGAGCTTATTTCATCCTGCATAAATTACCAGTAAATACATAGATGTGCTCCATAGTAACTTGATATTTTAATTGGAATGGTTGAAATATTTAGCTGAAATAGAATTCTATTCGCCGCTTCACTTTATTAGCATAAGCAATGTTATAGAGCTTTTAACAAATACTGTTGGCAAAGACAAGAACAGCCCATGGTCCAATGTTTACTGACTTTTCTCTCTTTCAGTAAGCGATCGCACCGACTTCCGTCATGGGTTCGAATTCGACCAAGTGAAATGTTCGAGACAGAGATGTGGAAATACACAGAGCAAAAACAGTACTGCAAGCAGAATGAAAACAAGAACTGTGGAGATGACATAACTCTTATGATGGAAGACTACTCAGAGCCATGCTAATATCATTAGCCTTCCAAAAGTGCAAATATCAGACCAGAGAGAAGGCTGCTTTTGTTATGTGTAGATATGTTGTTTTTTATTCTCTTACAAATTCGTGGTTGACCAATGAATGCACATGGACCTACAACATTTTACAGGTTATATATTTTTAGTGCTTGCCTTTAACTTTTTACTTAAACATTTATCTGGAACAGCTTGTGTGTAAGTAAATCCATATATATTCATAGTGGATATCTGTAGATTCTTTCTTGTAAAGCATTAAAGTGAAGCGTATTACTGGACCAAACAATTGGTGGAAAAGCTAGATTGAATGAGTGAATTAATTAATCAATTAATTATCTTTGTCATTGTACTTATACACTTGCACAACGAAATTGCAAAACTCATGTAAGTGCTTCTCAAACACTTAATGTGCAAAATGCAACTTTATCTGTAGATAATTTAACCCATGCACCTATTTGGTGGATGGCACGGTGGCTTAGTGGGTAGCACCGTCACCTCACAGTGAGAAGTTCCTGGGTTCGATCCCTCGGTGGGGTGATCTAGGTCCCTTTTGTGTGGAGTTTGCCTGTTCTCCCTGTGTCCACGTGGGTTTCCTCCGGGTACTCCGGTTTCTTCCCACAGTCCAAAGACATGCCACCAGGTTGATCGGAGACACTGAATTGTCCTATAGGTACCTGTGATGGACTAGCCATCCAGGGTGTAACTTTGTGCCTTGCCCCCGTTTAAGATCTAGTTGAAATAGGCTCCAGCATCCCTCCCTGACCCTAATTAGAATAAGGGGTTAAAGACAATGAACTGAACTTAATGAACCTATCTTGTGTTGTCACTCAATCTTAGCATACATATTTAGCATATGAGTTTGTGTGACGTAATGCTAAGTGCAACGTGACAGTTCAAGCTTCGCGTTACGTCATCAGTGCGGGTCAGTGTTTGTACTGGAGCTAATGCTAGTGGCTACCTCCGTGTTTACACAGCAGTGTTTTTATTTGCTGTTTTTTCGGATGAAACACATGTTAACAGGTCAGTACTTACTATTTTCATTTTTCATATTTTCTTTAGAAATTGCTGTCTCTTTAGTGCGTACATTGTTCTTCCCGGCCGAATTTGTACTCCCATTTGTTGTTTTGATGCAGTTTATTTTATAGGAACCTGTCTCATTGACGCAAATGATCATAAAATGCAGTAAAAACAACATATCTGGTGTTATGTTATCCCAATGTCTATACTCTTTATGTCCGTAATTTCCTTAGGTATAATACGGGACTACCTCGGGTATAAAAATAATCTTCCTAGCAAGCTGGTTGCCAGTATATTTTCAAAAACGTGTTCCCGACACTTGTTTTTTCTCTCTTTTTAAAACTAAATTCAGTGAAATAATTGTTTGACATTAAAGACTTGAACTGTCGGATCTTTTGTGACATAACGACCTGCTCTGTCCTGAATGTAACCAAAGTGTGTAAAACATAAATAAGTAAACAAATACCGTGGATACTGCAATCAAT
Source organism: Microcambeva barbata (assembly GCA_034509105.1). Classification (NCBI taxonomy): domain Eukaryota; kingdom Metazoa; phylum Chordata; class Actinopteri; order Siluriformes; family Trichomycteridae; genus Microcambeva; species Microcambeva barbata. The sequence continues at coordinate 17,271,385 of JAYDZF010000007.1, read as the reverse complement.
AATAATCAGTAATAATTGAAGTGTTTTTGATGTAGTATTAATGTGGTGCTTCAAATCAGTGATCTGCATTAGATTTCAAACAAATCGGTTTTTCTGCATGTCTGATCTATACTAGTAGAAATCATCTGCATCCTATTTGGTCATTCGTGGTTCTGAGGGAGGGTCAGTAGTGGTCCTATCAGAGTCATTTTTATTTATAGATGGCATACAGATGACAAAGTGTACAGTCACTCATAGTAAGTTTACTATGTACTTATATTCCAATGGTATAATGTAGAATAATAACTTGCTGTTCTCATTGATCGTGTGAAAATTACTACATTATATTTTCAGCATTTAGCAGACTGTTTTTATCCAAAGCGACTTACAGTCAGTTATCGTATACAGTCTTGAGCAATCAGGGTTAAAGGCCTTGCTCAAGGTCCCAACAGCATCAAACTGGCAGTAGTGAGTTTTTGAACCGGCGACCTTCAGATGACCAATCTTGTACCCTAACCTCTAGGTTATGGCTGGCCCATCTGAGATCCAGCTAAAGCAAAATTGTATGTAAGGACCCATTTAAATGAGGTCATATGCATGCTTTGGAAATAGGATTATACATGCTGTTAGTAAAATTTACTTTTGCTTTGCTTTGAATTTGCTTTGTTTCGTTTGGGGTCTTTTTGTGTTCTTGCAGAGTTTTGAATGGTCTCAGATTTTTGCTGGGTCCTCCTTGTGCAGCTGAGATGGGCCAGCAGATCTCTGGCCAGGCTGCGATCAACAAACTGCCTGAGAAGGTTCTCAGGCATGCTGGTTTAGTCCGGGAGAGTGGTTTCTTGACCTATGAGGAGTTCCTTGGTCGGATAGCAGAGCTGAATGAGGTGTAAGCAGTGGTTTTCTGAGCAAACTATTTTAAATACCATTAAATCCATGACTGTAAATAAATCCATTGTATTTGTACATGGCTCTACTTTGGTAGAAGAAAGATTTGCATCTAATCTGAATAATGAAACTTCAATTTCTTATTAGAACTGCTAAGCTGGCAGCAGGTCAACAAAAGCATCTTCTTTTTGAGGTTCAACCTGGATCTGACGTGACAGCATTTTGGAAAGTTGCTGCGAGGATCGTGTGCACCAAGGTGATGAACCATTCTATAAATGCATCTCATAATTAATCTCGGACTTAAGTGGATGGCTTATGTTCTTTTAAATGCAGATTAATAAAGAGGATGGCATACTGGAGGCCTCACGCATTATGAACCTGTACCAGTTTATCCAGCTCTACAAAGACATTACCAGCCAAGCTGCTGAAGTTCTGGCAGCAGATGGCACTGCTGCATGCTCATCCGGACAACTTCCCTCCGCCGCCTCCTGCAATGCCAGCATCTGGATGGGCAGGTAAAAATCCTTTGAAATGAATACAGTTTTGTAAGCATAGCTATGAAGCTTGTCTAAAAACATCTCGTGCTGTAAAGGCACTGATTTTTGACTCAACATTTTGGCGCACATTTGTGCCAAGAGCATTAATGAGGTCCGGTATAATGGTAGGTTTAAGAAACCTAGTTCTCTTACATTCCAGTTAAGATTTCATCACACATTCCTATTAAAAAACCTTGTTTTCTGCACAGTGATGTGTGTAGTGTTCTGACCATCCTGAGCGTATTTTGTTACATAATCAACGAGTGTGTGCTTCCCAACACACATGATCATCTCTCTGTAGTCTGTGCTTAAAAGAACAATCAGTAAACTGTTTATGGTCTATTTGTCAGTAAACTTTAAGATGCTCACTTACATTAGCAGTTTGTTTGATGGAATGTCCAAGATGTCAAAGTGAAAAGCAGCTTTAAAAAACCCACAATTCCACTTGAATTAAAAAGCTTCTCGGCTTCAAATGTGGGTGTGAGGGGGCGCGGGAAAACACAGACTTAAAGTTCTTGTTGTAGTTGAGACAAAGTCTGGGCTGTGCTTTGTAATGGAGCTTCCATTTATTTAGTATATTAATTCAAGAGTGTAATTTAATGACTGCCATGGAATTTAGTAAAAAAAAGTTTTTTCCTGTGAATGTTATAGGACCATAAATATAATGAAAAGACTCTTCACTGTGCAGGAAAATTTGTCCTCCGCACACACATACACACTAGTGAACACTAGGGGTTAGTGAGCACACATGCTCAGAACGGTCGGCAGACCTAGCCACGGTTTCAGAGCTTAGAGGTTAGGTGCCTTGCTCAAGGACACTTCAGTCATGACCTGTCGACTCCGGGAATCGAACCGGCAACCTTCTGATCACAACCCCAGTTCTCTAACAACCATGTCACGTCTGCATCTAAATGCCTCCGTTTGACATAAACGTGAGTACTGATGAATTACTACCGTGTGTCTGTCATGAATGTAACATATGAAAATAAAATCCTAATAAACAAACAAACTTTGCTCCACTGTGGGTTACAGGGTGAAACAGCTGACCGATGAGGAAGAATGCTGTATCTGTATGGACGGCAAAGCCGATCTCATCCTACCCTGTGCTCACAGCTTCTGTCAGAAATGTATCGATAAATGGTTGGTGTCTAACATCATGACATCTCAACGTCATCTCAGAACTCCTTTTCAGAACAGACTGTGACTCATTTGTTTTGCCCTCTGTTCGTTATAGGAGCGGCCAGAGCCGAAACTGTCCCATCTGCCGTATTCAGGTGACTGCAGCCAATGAGTCATGGGTAATATCAGACGCACCTACTGAGGAGGACATGGCCAGCTACATTCTTAACTTGGCTGATGAAGCTGGCTACCCTCACAGACCTTAAACTTGAACCCCATGACACGTGCACTAATTTCTTTCCCCTGATTATTTTTTTTTTAGTCTGACGGCTGTAAAATTCCATTTTAAACTGTGAACATTCATGGCATTGTTTAGTCTCTTTTTCTTCTGCTTGTAGAGTTCTCGCACAGTTCTCACCAGATTTGTTAAATGTGTGTTTGCACTCGAGGCTGGTTGACTGTCTAGTCTACACTAAATAAAACTAAGTATTTTAATATGTCTCAGATGTTTAGAATTGGACTCTAGGATCAGAAATGAGTTAAACCGACTGACGTGATCATTTCACATTTATTTATTTAGGCTGCTTCAGTTAAGCCACGGTGGATCATCATGTGCATTATTGATTGGAGATGGTTTTTATGTCGGATGCCCCATTTACTCAGCTAGTTCCCCTATTTATTCGGGCTTGGGATTGGTTTGTGAATCCCGGTAGCTGAGGTGTGCTAGTGGAAAATCCCGCCTCTCAACCATGGTATGTCATGGCGTTTATTAAAAGAAAAACGAGTGAAATATTCAGTGCAATGATCAGTCCTAACAGGTGATTAAAGGTTAGACAAACATTGAAGTATCTCTGGTACGAATCGAAGCAAGAAGGACTAGGGTTTGATTCTTATTTACTTCAGTCCAGGTCCTTTCTGTTTAGTATGACTAACAGGATGCATTTTATACAATTTATAACTTGCCCATTACTGATTAATCTTGTGTATTTGTAATATATTTGTACCTGTTCTGTCATGAATGAAACCAAAGTGTAAAAATTAAAATCTTAAACTCTGTAAGCTGGCACTGTATGACTGATAAATTTACTCTCACCTAGGAGCAATGTAGCTCCACCTTTTGTTAATTTTGGCTGATGGAAGATCATTGTGACCCCGCTAACACTGCTGTTCATCAGTGAAGTGCTATCCAAGCGTCTTTTAAGATAACAATTAAGGAAAGGTCATTTTTCTCTTTCTTGTTGCTCTCAAGTAACCATGCACAGAGCAAGATCTGTAAAATGAATTGTAAATGATTGTTTCAGGGCAGGTGTCTGTGTTGTGTCCTTTACTTAAATGGGACATTTACTGTGACGCTGATTCATTAGTAAAGAACATTCCAAACACAATATTCTGAACATTTTGATAGAGACGGTGTGTATTTGTCTGTTTGTGTATCTGTGTGTGTGTGTGTGGGAGGGGGGGTCCTAATCTTCAAATGTAAATTATCTACATAAGTAGATATATAGATGTACAAAATGTATATTTTTCTTAATCCTCTATCATACATAAAGTTTCTCAATCGTAAACAATTCGAATATAATACTATAATAAATTAAAATGATGAAGTTCTCTGTTCTGTTGATAACCTGGTCTTTTAGAATATCAGTGTTGAACTAATTCAATAAAGGTTTCACTT
>JAYDZF010000007.1:17176155-17191496 GCA_034509105.1 Microcambeva barbata | reverse complement strand
AACAATCTTAAGCATCACATGCTTTCAATACATTCATATTTCGCCCAATCCCTGTTTTCATGTATTATGGGCTTACCTTATCCAGGATAAATTTGTTCAAGTAAGGCATGTATCCCTGGTTAGAAACTGGTCCCTCATCATCATCTCTGAAGTGCTCCTCCAAAGCCACTGGATCATGAGGGATCTTCATTACTGTGCAAAGACTGTGGGAAAGCACCTGGCGCAGTGATAATAAATTTACAGGGTGTGTGATAGTGACAGCGCATATGTAAATACACTGATGAGCAATTTAAAATTGTACATGATGCACATGATTTCCTACTAATTGTGCATGTCATAGTCAGTGACATTATATGATGGTGCAAGGCACCAACTCAAACTATGTGTATTAAATGCAGAATATATTATCAGATATGAAGGCCTGAGAGAATCTGAAGAAGGCCAAATTGTTATGGGCAGATACTACAACCACCTTGTTTGACAGTAGGTACAGTGTTGTTTAGATAAAATGCCTTGATTTTTCTACTTTAAACATACACTGGCCAAATAACTATTTTTGTTTGTTTCATTAGACCTTTTTTCACTTGTGGAAGTCTTCGGTCACATCCAAGTTTTAAGGGCTGACAAAAATGTTTTCTGCATTCTACACTAGTCTTATTTCAATAATAACAGATTAACTCACTCCAGTTAATTATAAACACAGGGAATAGATGGCCATGCTACTAAGTGAAATTACTTTAAAGAATTTTCTACATCACCATTATTATCATTAATTAGCAAGGGTGTTATAAATAGCATTTAAAGCATTCTTATCGTTTGGTGCCAATGAAAAGAGATAAGTTAAACACAACTTAAATAGTGTGGCAAACACAGTGTTAATATTTCAGGGTACAATGTTTTTAATCCTACTTAAATGAAGACAATATCACATGAGTCATTATGACATTAACTGACGTGATTTAAACGGCTAATTTAAGCATAAAATAAAAAGACAACCTCAAGGTTTATCAGTTTAGGATCAACTCGTACCTTTAACTGAGATTTCGATACTTTGCCACTTTTGTCCACATCCAGCGAAGTGAATGCATGCCATATCGCTTTTAAAAGTTCGTCCCTAAGTCCCATGTCGAGCAGTGGCAACAGAACACTGACTGAGATGCAGCCCAACACTGACCTACATACATACACGCTAAATGCGTAGTGCCGCACGCACGCCCCCATGCGCGCGATCTTTCTCGCGTGCGCGCTCTCACTTTTTACTGACGGTGGCCGCAATGTTGACAAAACGTTAAACAGAAACAGGCTAATAATGAGCAATATGGACAACAATTACAACAAAAAGGTTATCAGTAGTCCAATATAAAAATGAGAATAAGGGGTAGGAAAAGGAAGTGCGAGCGAGTTGAGAAAAGATTATAAATCATAGTTTAAAGACTGGGGTCTGTCTACAGTCTTCTTTCAGATGCTCCCATTAGGGATCGTGGTCCACATCAACTTGGCAGTTTTTAGGCTTCCTGACGTAACACGCCCTTTTTATCCGGGTTTGGGACCTGCATTACAATGCAATGTATCCTAGTGGCTAGGTACCAAAGGGCTTTTCAGTCTCTCCAGTTAACCTGGTTGGACTGTAGGAGGAAACCAACGCAGACAAGGGAAGAACATGGAAACACCACACAAAGGGGATGGATTGCCCCACCTTGGGATCAAAATTTAGCACCTACTCTACATCAAGTACAATCATTTAACAAGTTAACATAACCTAAATAAATAAAACAATTGGGGTTTCTTTTGGTGTTGTATAAGTTGTGGTAGGGTCATCCCAAATGATGTTTCTGTATTCAGTGGAACATTCTATTCAAAATGAAGGTTCAGCACAGGATGGAAAAACTGTTAAGGGTTTTCTTCAGTTAAAAGGTCAGATTTCATTTTAGTGTCGGATCATATTTATTTACAAAAAATAAACCAATTACAATTTTATGACGACACAATTTTAACTTCTCTTCAGAAAAGGGACAGTACCATTCGACATGCTAATAAACTACACATACAGCCTGAGAGAACTAGCAACTTCTCTAGTAGTGAAACCTTTGTGTAATTAAACACAAGAACACCATTAAGGAAGAATAAAATTTATTAAATGAACATATTTACAAACAAAGAACATTTTATAGTTTTACAGGATTAAGAAAGGGAAAACTTAAGTTCCGTAATTATACAAGGCAACAGAGAAAAACTGTCGACTGGATCCTAACGTACTCCAAAATTAACAGTTCAACAAATGTTTTAATGCTACAAACGGCTAGACAGTAATTCAAAGGGTATGAAGGCATGTCTTTTTGCTTCCAGTTTAGGCATGAGAAAACATTTTAATTTAGCTTCATTGTCTCCAAACGTAATTCAATCCTACGTACACATGATCAACGCTGCACCTTTTCACATGTACACAATTGCATTCAAGAGATTTATGTGAATGATGTGACATCTCACCCTACAAAGGATCTGAAATTACTAGGTAGCAAAAAAAAAAAAAAAAAAAGATTCGGGTCAAGAATCTACAATGTAAAATGTCAAATGAATGTTTCCACTGACAATTGGAAATAGACAAACATGAATAGCAGCAGATTTTCTGGCAGGTTCCCCATTGCCTCCAAAGTGCTCAGTTTAATGGTAATCTACACAAGCATGGAAGCAACCTTCATTGCTTAACATAAGGCATTTTCACAGGCAGTAAGGTGCACAAGTCTTAGGTCTTGAACATTTACAAAAATGGCCTTTATAGGGACTCACAGTTACTCCCTAATTTGTAACTCTGCACTCTAGAGTTAAAACAAGAACAAGACAGAAATGAAGAGAAATGTGATGATTTTTTTCTTAGTCATTACTACATATAAAATATGTAAAACTAAAATTGACAGTATAGGAGAGGAATAGCATGCAAGTCACCCTCCAATACAAACTGAATTTCTGAGCTTTTACAAAAGCATGGTTTTGTTCGCCTTAAAATCATCTTCTTTGCATCAAAACAGTATAAGCACTAACGGTCATGGGACAACCCAAGCTGTTCAGCCAGTATCAGGACAAAACCACGTCCATGCGACATCCACAATACAGCCACTTGTCATTCGATATGAAGTCCGGTTCAGTAAATGGTGAGGCTCACGGAGCGGTTCATCTTTTTCCCAACGAGTCGAGAGCTCCTGGAACTAGACTGGATTGTGGAACGGGTCAGAACACGGTCTGTGGAGAGAACTCTCTCCTCTGCTGCTGCTTTGGCGAGTTGAGCTTTTTTAAGTTCCCTGAAACAACCAATAAGAAGAATAAAGTATCTTCTAAGAATCAGCTTAATCAATTATATAGCAATCAGAAGACAAAAAAATGTCAATTTGATCCTGTAACTTACTTTTGGAGCAGTGCATTCTTGAATTTCTCTGCATTCAGTTCCACACGCAACTGATCAGCACTCATTCTGGATGCAGTCAGAAGAACATGGTGTCTGATGAGTTCGGAGGTTGCTGGTCGTTGGTCTGGGTCAGGATGAATCATAACCTGCAAGGAATAAGAGAAAATGTATAGATTTTTTAAAAATGACTGAAAACAGAAAGCACTCTTAATAGTATAATACAATCACCTATGAACAACATTTAGCACTGTGCCATTAGTTATGTACCTTTAACAGGTTTAAAAACTCCTGAGAAAGCACTTGAGGGATGGAGGGTAGAACTCCTTGCCGAATTTGGTGCCATTTATCTCCATTGCTGGGCAGCGGTTCGGCTCCTGAGGCACTAACGACAGTCAGAGCAAGAGCAAAGATGTCCGCTTTTGCAAGTTTACTGTAGTCCTGTAAACAAAAACAACAATTTCAGGATTTTATAGAACTAAACCGAAAACAAATCAAAACCACTAACTGTGGAGAAATTTAATCATACATTTGATTAACCGAAGATTGAGAATTCTATTCAGCATTAACAAATGAAGTTCTGGTCAGCTATATGCATATTGTTTACCTCCTGAAGAACTTCATTAGCCAGGTATCTACTGTCACCTTCTTCAACTTGTGGATTGTTCATTCTGGTCACATGACCCAAATCACCTATTTTAACAATTATTTTAAAAAGAAACATTATTATCTGTGACATTTATAAGAATTTAATTCAACATGATGAAGCCTTTTTATACCTATTTTGTATATTACATCAGTACTGGGCCCATCATCATCATCATCATCAAACTCCTCTATGCCTGCTACAGGTTTCCTCGAAATGAAGATATTACCTAAGAAAATACATAAAATGCAGCATTGTAAAACTTAGCCCATTTAAACAGTCAAACGCTGCCCCGTATTAACCGTTCACATAAAGTATTTAAAGAAAACCACAAAAAAAAAACTAACTTGGCTTTATGTCCATGTGAACAAGCGCTGTGGAATGAATATACTTGAGCCCACGGGAGACCTGTAGCAAGAGATTCTTTAACTCCAGCTCAGACAGAAAGTGCATGCGTCTGTAGTTCTCAGCAATCACATCTGACAGGGTACCGCCATTGCAGTACTCGTTCTGAATCAGCATGTGGTCATCCTCAGCCCAGGCAGAATAATACCTCACCACGTGAGGGTGCTGTCCAAGAACTGCATGCGCATAAACCTCTCGAAGTGCATTTTGCCTGTGGGTGGTTTTGATTTGGTAAGACAACATCCATACATCCAACCAGACAACTATTTAAACAGAGAATATTTCAGATTTGTATTGGGAAGTAAGAACTCACTCATCCACAGATCCCGCCAGTGGCTTCTTGGATCGCTTGATAGCATAAATGCAGCCATCTAATCTTTTAACACACTTGTAGACAGATCCGAATTGGCCTGATCCAATCTTCTCAAGCTCGTGGAACTCGGAAGCATATCTTGACATCATGTTGTTTTCCATCATAGTGATTCTCTGAACAGAACAAAGTTCATAAGGTTGAATTATAACAATAAAACAGGCAAGTGTTATATTTTATACAGCTTCTTTACTAAACCATTTAACTGAAATTGCAGTCCTGGTAGACGACTGGAAATTAATACCTTTGATGGTGGAAGGATCTCGTTTTCAATCTCGGGATCACTAGCCTCCATGTCCTCCCCACTGAAACTGCAAAAACCAGAACAGACCGATGTTATTTTCACATCGGACACTAGAGGGCAGCACCGAAGAACGAGGAAGCACGTGGCGCGGTAGGAGTAAACGTGCGAGTTGATTTCTTAGCAACTTGATGAAACAGTATTAAACAGATTTAATAAAATCATTAAACAAATGATCCACAAATTATAATATGCAACGATGACTTACAAATTAGCTTTAATGGATCATTATTATAAGCACTAAAGTTTTCTTAAATTGCTACCAATATACTTTGCTCTAAATCTGGAAATAACACAACATTTTAAATCAATATTATTTATTAATGAAAACCTTCATGGTATATACGTAATATTAGACCCATTGCATGGAACCGAATCGCGTTTGGTCAAAGGGGTCATGAAATACTAGCCAAACACTCACTCATTCCAGTGGGACCGCTTTCTGTTGTTTCTTTGTTGGGCTGATGACTGGACAACGATTGAATCTGGGGTGAAGGGGTTAATGTTAACCAGAGGTGTCTGGTTTCGTCTTCCGTCCAGACTTGCCCTGTCTTTGGAATCCACATTCTTGAAAAGAGCAACTCGTCTGCTCGAAGAACTTCTCGCCCTCGATAACAAACTCTGGAGGAAAATTTAATCATATTTAGAACATCCCACATCACAAACACTACTGTAACAGTACTGTAAAAGCATATACGTCTTTTAGGTGAAATTTGCGGTAGACCGTTTGAAATCGAACAGGAATGAAATGCTGTCGGGCAATGAATCGAATAGGTGATTCGTTACAGACGCGACTCATTACACAACGGTACCGTATGGTGGAGAAACTGGGTCACTGGTGACAGATGACACATGAACCAAAACAGTTTGAAAGACACTCAATAAACATTAATAGTTTTAGGGTCCGTGCAGAATTTGCATGGAACTTGCTAGTACTTAAATACTGTTTGGTAAGAAAGACATCTTTAAACGCATCATAGTACGGGCATCTTTAAACGGGTATACATTTATAACTATATTATCTAATAAACACAAAGCTATTGTAATTTATCACATTCAACATTCACTTTTACATAGCTGAGCCCAGATCTATACATTTACGATTTTATTGTATCAAAACCTTACCACATCATTTGGTTTCCATTCATTACAAAATACGACTGTACTATACTACGTGTATTATCATAGCTCATCTATAAATGTGTTAGCTATCTAGAAGTGTATAAGTTGGAAGGCAAAACCAGAGGGTTTTATGTGAAATGTATGTTCTAAACCGACAAAACATGTTAAAAATAAATACTAATCCACACGTATTTCATGTGAAATAAAGCAAGGCTTAAAGGATGATACGAACCTTCGGGGTGTGAGGAGTATCGAAGAGCCGAAGTTTTCTGAATGTTTTATGCGGTGGTGTGTCAGGACAATCCGGGACCGGAGAGCTTGATCCTTCCAGATTGTCGATTAGACATGTCCTTTCTGGTGAGCTGTCGCATGAGACATTACGTGGGCTTTTCCTCGGAGAATTATTGGAGAAAAAGCTCGGTTTCAGATGAGACGGGGAGCCGAAACCTTCCTCGTCCCAGGACTCCTGGTCATCCTCCTCCCTGGTGCGACCGAGCGGACTACTGTTTAGATCCCCCGGTCTCTTGTCGGTACTGCTCCGGCGCATCGATAAAGGAGAATCCAGCTCATTAAATCCAGATTCTGCTCCCGCACTGCTGTTCGCCTCTTCGATACTGTCCTCCTCGCCATCGCTGTGGGTGAACTGCAGTCTGTGTCGAACTGGCCGGAGGTTTGGAGAGAAGTTGTTTCGCCGGCAGCCGAAACTCATCTTCTTGTCCGAAAAATCACCTATTTTAAAGATTTAGAATCGCGATTTAATCAAAAAGCGGCTATAAGGCTGTATACAGTTGGTCATTAAACAGTCAGTTAAGTCATCCATATCAAACTGCAAGCATGGAGCAAAACAAAACATGTAGTAACAGTAACAAACCAGCTCCAGGTCGTACAATGTGACTACGTGCTCCCCGTGGGGACTCGATAACTCCAACTAGTTACTAAAATTACAGTCGGTCAACTGAATGAAGAACTAATTCTGTGCGTTTGTAAATTCCCGACGATACGCCCCGTCAAAGACCGTAAACTTAAGTCAAATACAAACACTTACCGATAAATTCACTCGATACCGACTCGAAGCAGAGCAACCAAGTTTTGAGAAAAAATGGCCTCTCCTCCCCAGCGTCTCCGTGCTCAAAAATGCGATAAGATTTCGCCAACAATAAAACACTATATATCCACAAAAAGACACCGTAACATAAAAGTGTCAAGCTTAAAAAACAACTAAACCCGTCAAACTATTAGAATTACGCCCAATAAAACCAATTTGTTTACAAAAGTAGTTTGAAAGAAGAACCACTCCTCCCACTACAACAAACGTGTTCTCAGCCTTCCCGCGACCGTTGGTCAAATGACTCACCGCTGTCCAATGAGCGTCGAGCTCCAAGTTTGAAACCTGGGCCGACCCAGGCCGCCTACGTCATCGCTGAAGCTTTCTCGCCTTGCAGCTTTTCGATTGGCGCGAATGCATCGCTGATTCCACAAAAGTTGAATCGACTCGATGGATTCAGAGTGTATCATTAACGCACGCAATTTTAAGGGAAAACAAAAACAGGGAGCTCGTATAAATTGAAACGTGCAATATTCAGTGTTGAGAACATCTTTTAAAAGATCTTCTCACATGAAGTGCTTTTTGTGAACGGCGCCATTGTTTCGAACTAGAACAATACTCGTTTTCTCGTTTAAAAAGTAACATTCGAGTCCTAGTCGCTGATGCGTATTTTTCTTTTCTGAAAAATTATAAATGCTGCTAATAACAGTGCACAAAAAAGCAACATTTCGCGATGCGTCGTGTTTTCCCTAGTTTTCTTCTGAAATCCCCCGATGCCAGAAATCAATGAATCGACTCTTAACTTCCAGTGATGCGTTCAGTGTTCAACTGACTAACAACTTTGATATGAAGTTTTTTGGTTTGTCTTAAACTGGGTTTTGACACATTCCATCAACTCCATCAAAATTAATATAGAAAGGTTACCCATAACTAATTTCAACAAACTCCTTACTAGTTTAAAAGTACATTTTAAAAGGAGTGTAAAACAAAACTATGTTTAAAATAATCTCTACGAATAAAAAAAATACAGTAAAGCATAGTTGAAAATGTCACACTATTCAAAACGTTTATATTCCATACAGTCTATAATTAGAAAATAAATTCCCTCCCCACACAACAAGTTACACTTCTATACTGCCTTTCACAAAATCCAAAGTCAGGATTGAGACAGGATACACATCACACCAAGCTAGGAGATGAGGAGAAATAACAGGAATAATGTACACCAGCAAACTAAATACTGCTTGCATTTGCATTTATTAAGAGCCTAAAAAGTCAAGTATTCAATAGAAGAATCAAATAAATATTTACAGCAAAAAATCCAGTTTCAAAACATTCCTATTTACATAAATCTGCACAAAAATATCCCAAGTCCTCTTGAAACAGAGCAATCAGGATTCTAGCATTACAAACAATTTCTGGATACTTGACTCTGTTGTTCACTGCAAGCACACACGGCCACACACAAATTCACAGAAGATGCTTAATTAAAGATCATGCTTTAATCATCCAGGCCTGGTGTTTCGCCTTGTTGTATTCTTGATGCAATTCTGATGGCCTCTTCAAGTGAGGGTTGATCACTGAGCTTGAAAACAAAAACAGAAAGCGATCCTTAAACTAAAATACATTTGATTTACATTCAATACTTAACTGAAAATATTTATGTTCCATGATCATTACCATTCTACATTTGAAAACTTTGGTGTGGTACTATCATTTATCTCATTTTGGTCAGTTAATTAGAACATAGCAATGTCTTAGCCATTATTATAAAAAAAAAATCAATGTCCTTAGTTGTTGTTCATTGTAAATAAAAAAAAAAAGATGCCATCCTATTGTGATAGATTGGGAAGTCCACTGGCAGATGAGTTACATGTATTTCACTCTATTGTATTGTGTTTAAATTTTGTTCAAAAATGATAAAATAATTAAACTACACAAGTGTATTTCAGTTGAATATACTTCACATCCCATGGCCATGAATTATGAACACTCCTCTCTCAACAAAGATCTCAGGCTTTATTAAATGGACAGATTGTTACATTAGCCTCTCCTGAACATGAACTTAAAAGGTTAATAGCAAGACCGCTTTAAGACTTAATTATTATTAGTACCATCTGAACCCTGTGTGTTTGCATACCTGTACTGCAATGTGTGTGCCATTGGAAGTAGCCAGCAAAGTAACCGGGTGGGAGCCGGTGGACACCACCGACTGCTGCTGCTCCTGTATAAGCTCTCCCTCTTCAGTCTGGTATACAGACAGATCAGGTGTCAAAATAGCCACCTAGAATGCAAACAAATACACAAACAAATCAAATAAACAGTGAATAGCACCTGTGCACTAATGTTGGTGAAACTACAAATAAATACAATGATTACAGAAATGAATGACACACACTGCAGTGGTCTAAATTTGATAAAATGTAAAACCCTTACTTGTCCTTCTGTGCCATCTGCTGAAACCATGGTGACAGAATGAGCTTCTCCAGAAGATAGCATGGCTTCATGGGCAGGAATGGTAATTGTAGTTCCCTCTTGCGTTACCATTGTTATTGTGCCACTCATTGCTTGAACATCTGCCTGAGATAAGACCTAAAGTAACAGTGCATTAGTAAAATGTAATATTAATAACATAATAATATAGCATTTCACATATAGCATTGGAAGATTTATACCAGTGGACAAAATTGAGGAAACATGTCTACTTTGATCACTAGTCTATACATGGCTCCCATGTAACTCATTAATTATTTAATCTGTTTACCCATTATTTTAATACATATTCTGTGTTTTTTACAAACTATCTGGTGAGTTACTATGACAGATTTTTGTAAAATGCTGTTGTGTATGAACAGTTAAGATATAGAATATTAAAAATATATTTCAGTTAATATTATGCTTAGTTTATTAACTGTCATACAATTCTGCAAAAAATGTTTCAGTAATAAATTTAATGACGGCCAGCTCCTTATGACATGAAATATGTGCAATAAGTCAAGTGTTTAACTTTGCGAGCTTTGATAAATATTTATGTTTCCACAATTTTGGCCACCAGTGTAGCAGTTAGGATTACTCATTAAAGCCCAAAATTGCCAATGCTGGGCCCTGACCAAGACTCTTAATTCTCAATTGCTGAAGAGTTTGCTAGATAATCTTTTCAGAATGACTACTTACTTGTTGTGTGCCATCATGAGATATGAGTGCTATGTGTTGTTGATTCATCATCTCTGATCCAGAAGAAACCTGCTCTGATCCACCATCTTCCTCCTCCACAGCAGGAGTAAATGTTAACCCAGGGTCATCGATGGCATCTTAACAAGACATTTACAAATCAATACTGGTAAAAACGTGATAAGTAAAATAAAAATACAAAATGTGTTTCAGATGTAGCAATACAGGACAGAACATGGCAAGTGTCACAAGCATTTAGTCCCAAAATGACAAGAGCGCTATAAAACCATACATCACAAATAGGCAACCTTCATTGCCATTGAGTAGAATACACTCCATACTGGGTCTTGTTTTAATGTTAGACATTCTCAGAATGCTACCAGATGCTGGATATCAGTTGAAAGAACAAGTGCTAAACAACATTATGGGGATTGCGTAAATACCCCAGAAGTACAAACTAGTCCCCCTGAACTGACCTGCAGGTGGTTCAAAGTAACCCTCTTGCTCCTCCTCAATAGGCTCGGTGTCATTGTGAGCTGTGCGTTTGTGCATGGCTAAAGTGGAGATCTGCTTGTAGGTCTTGCCACAGTGGTTGCAGTTATAGGGCTTGCAGGGAGTATGGACCACATGGTGCTTGTAGAGACTGGAGTATTCAGTAAAACGCTTATCACAGCCAGGTACAGTGCAGACATACGGCTTCTCTCCTACAGAGGCAATCACAAATGAACAGTACTTTCACATATTATGACAGGGGGTTTCCACCAGTCATTTTTGCTTTCATATTTGTGTTTAGTGTTAGAAAAAAAGTTGGCACCAGTGTGGATTCTCATGTGGTTTTTGTAGTTCGTTGCACTGGCGAACGCCCTTCCACAGTTAGGTTCAGCGCAGTAGTACGGCCGCTCGCCAGTGTGTGTTCGGATGTGAACCTTACGGATATTCGAAGTCGTGAAAGATCTCCCACAACCTTCAAACGGGCATTTAAAGGGCTTCTCACCTACAAGCACAACCACATAGAAAGATTGAACAAGCAATACCTTAACAACATAACCAAACACTACATTACTGCAGCTACCACGGTGAATTAAGTTAATTACAGATTACACACCCGTGTGTGTGCGTGTGTGTTTTTGTAGATCTCCCGATGTCTTAAAAGACTTAAGGCAGTTGAGCTCCTGACAGCGGTATGGTTTTTCACCAGTGTGTGTTCGAACATGACTCTTGAGGCCATAACCTGGAGAATTCAAAATGAGCATTAAAATTGTAGGGAACACAAATCTACGAGCATACACTGACAGTACAGTATATCTGACTGTCAAATTGTACCTGTAGCAAACATTTTTCCACAGCCCACATGATCACATCTATAAGGTTTATCCCCTGTATGCGATCTTTCATGTACCTTTGCAGCAAAACAGAAGAATCATAGTTAAGATCAATTACTTGAGCAAAATCAATCAACTTAAACTGCATTATTGAATGTAAAGAGCACCTATATTTATCATCATAACTTTTTATCTCTACTTTAATAAGTAAAGAAATCAAGATTTAACATAATTTTCATGCGGTAATAAATGCTTATAGTATTTCTACCTTTAAATGGTGTGCTGTTGTATAGAGCTTTCCACAGCCCTCGTGTTCACACCGGAAAGCCTTTTCTCCGATATGTTGCACTCTGGGAGATCTGTTCTCCTGACCCTGGAGTACAATCTAACACAAAGTATGTCAGTCAGGCAAATGTGATTTACACCTTTTATAAAGAATATACTATAAAAGTAGTATAAAAGAAAGCTGAACCTGCATGTGCACGTTGCCATTGGCATCAGCTCTACCAATCAGACCTGTGCCACATTCAGAGCCTTCCATCTGAAAAAAAATTGTATAACTGAGTAGCTGCTCCACTTTATTTAGAATCATGTGTGTGTGTTTTGTTCCAGTTATCTGTACCTTGGTAGAATATTGTTCTAGCACACTGATGGTCTCAGAGTCAATGGTCCCCTCTGCCTGCAGGTCTGCCACGGTGCCATCGGCCTGAATGGCCAGTATGGTGTTTGACTGAGGCATGTGCTGGATGTAGGCGGTGGTACCATCATCTAACTGGACAGCCTGTATTCCAGTCTGATCATACATCTCTGAAAACACACGTGTTATACAATAAGGTTCAAAACACATTAAAATACAAATCATTATACAAACTACAACTAATCAGACAAACATACCTTTGGGTGCATGTATATATGCAGTTGTTCCATCTTCCAACTGCACAGTTTGGCCATCCTCTAATCTTAGCCCTTCTCCAGCTGAAAGGTACAATAGGTTAAATGTATCAGTGATGTAGCTGCAACACAAAGTTTTTTGACAATGGAGAACCTGTGTGCAATGGCTTACATCAAAAGTATGGCACCTTTCATACACAGTATTGATACAAAGTGGTTTACATCAGGGTTAAAAGCATTAAAATGTTCCAGAGATCTAGAACCTTAAATAAGACAAAATACTGTAAATACTGTATTACTTCAAATATAATGAACTTAAAAAAGAACTCAAAATACAGACCTCCTTAAATAATGAAAAGGACAAAAAAGGTGTCCAGATTAAGTGATGACAAGTATCTCAGAACACATATATTGGATGACAACAAATAGGCTACAATAGCAGAAGAACAGATCTCCCAAATCCAACATGAAACACATCAAAACTAAGACCATTTTTTGGCCCATGTGCTATACCTGATTTCGTCATTGGTAAGTGTTGTACGTAGGCAGCAGATCCATCTTCCAACTGAATCACCTGGCCCTCCATTATCTTGTTCTCTTTAGGGAAAACATGCAAAATGTTGCCAGATGCAGCCCAATTAATTGTGCATTTTAATTAAGTCAAGTAATGTGTCGAGTCACATTAGTATGGCCGCTTACTATAATTGACTGTTGGCGAGTTGGCTTGGTGGCAACCAAATTGGATATGTATCCACACTGCAGATCTCGTACTCTCATGCTTGGCAGTTGTTTATTTTGTGGGCTGGAAGGAATCTTCCAGCAAGACAATGCAACACCTCGTGCAGCTTTGGAATGCACTGCAATCAGCATGGCTCCAAATGTGACAACCTACCACAACCTTACTGAGCAACTCCCAGCCCCGTCTAGCTAACGTCCGTGCTGCACACAGCAGTTGCTTTGGACATCAGTTAGTGGCCATAATATTGTGACTCAACAGTGTATAAACACGTGTTTATGAGTATTGTTAATTATTACAAACATGGGAATACACATCAGGGTAAAGTTAATAATCAAATGCCTTATTCACAGACCATTGAATGTTTTGTTTTATTTATTCCCATTTCTGTACCTTTAGGGCTGTGTTGTATGTAAGCAGTGGAGCCATCCACTAGTGTCACAGCCTGCAGGCTCACAGTGTCCAGAGCCTCCATGTGGTCACCATCTTTAAGGCAAAAAAACTGCTTTAGACTTGAATAGGAAGGTATACGACTGCGAAATTCAGCAAGTGGGCTCACCTCCAACTGTTACAGCCTCAGTCAGGCAAAGAGTAACTTGCTGCGGATCACCATCAACAGTTTGGTACTCCATGCTCTGAGTGTTTCGATTCACCTGTGCCAAGAGCATGATCTACCTGTAATAAGGACCAGGATAAATCAGTCAACATAATGTCACATTCATTAAAAAATAAAATCAATACAGTATATCGAGACTTTTATCCAGTATTTAGGTTTCAACCCTGCACACTGCTGTCCTTTTCCAAATATTTTTTACTCAAGATGTTAAATTTAGTACTAAACCTGGGTCAAATGATAAATAGATTTGCCAGATTATTTCTTCCATTTCCCTTATCTCATCTGCTTAATTTTTAGCAAACCTGAAAATACACAGGAGGTAATACAGATTCTTTATAGCAGAATAGTTGACAAAAGGTCCTTATATTTCAATTTGGACATTTTGGTGCCTACTGAATGTCCAAGGTCTCCATGTTCCGACTCCCAAAGGCAGACAAAGTTGGCAACAATGTGGCATACAAATGTTTTAAGCCGTTGGGTCAGCAGTAGGACTAAAAGAGTAAGAATAAAACATACACAAAATAAAGAGGGTGATGGTTCAGTGATGATCTGAAGCTGCTTTGCTTCCTCTGGTACTAGAACCCTGCACTACATTAGCAAGATTATCAGGAAATCCTATGAGAAAATATCATGCCTTTTGTGAGGACAACAATCCCAAACATAGCGCTGGAATTTAAATTTGAAAGTTGCTTAAATTAATTCCTGTTAACAGTTGTTGTGTGAAAAAGCTAAAAAATACTGCCAAATGTTGACATTGGCACTACTGGCTATCATTAAGTGTTCAGTTCTTTAAGTGCATATAAAATTATTAGATTTAACTCCCAATAAAGCAAATATACCAACTATTTTGCCCCAAATAATTAAGTCTCTTAATTATATACTTTCTTTCACAGCTGAAATGTGTTTAAGTGACTTTGCTGTACAGTGTATACAATCTTGAAAAACAAACTTATAGAAAAGTTATATAACGTATAGAACTCCTGTTATCTTTAGGGTGTCAATGTTTACTATTACCAGCATAAAAATACATGACATTTACCTATCGTAGGAAACTTAGTTGTGGAGGAAACCCACAAACAGATTGGGAAAATGATCAGGCACTGATTCATTGATAAAGATTAATGGATTGTGCCTTCTTAATATTTAAATAAAATATTAGAATACATGACTTTTTGGATCAATCTTCTTTATGCGAATTAGAGTTGGCTTAAGCTGGTATGTGGGTTTGTTGAGTAGAACCTTTGGGGACACTAATGATACCAACCAAAGTAAAAACCCATAACTGTGCACTAAACCATTTGTAAAAACAATGACAGGAA
>JAYDZF010000007.1:17143724-17155104 GCA_034509105.1 Microcambeva barbata | reverse complement strand
GACTGTCAACTTACCTTCAGAATTTCATTAAATCCATAATGTCTCTCCATTATTTTCTGTTTTTCTGAATCCAAAATTGCACAGCATACCAGCAGATGAAAATTTTTGCAGGGTAGGTCTGTCCACATGACCTAAATGGATTAATGTTTAATTAAAACTGTAAAGTTTCAATATTTGATCATTTAAATGGCATCGTTGTTATAAGCACTTCTTTCCCTTCACTGTCAGGACATTTCATGAAGAAGATCATCTGGCTTATTTTAACTCTTCAAGTCAAGATTCCACAACAAAAGGTTTGTTTCATTCCATTTCTTGATTGTGACTGTTGGCATCGGTGAAAAGAAGCTCTGTTTACATGGAACAGGCCTGGTCATAATAAAGTGATGCACATTTTGACCACCTTCATAATTTTGCGCTTTTGAAGCCCCATACAGAAATGTGATAATGACATGACTGGAAAACGTAATCATTTCAAAAGACACCAGATATTCAAACGTTTTACTAAATGATCAGACCTCCCAGAGTCGAAGCACATCCTGGAAGTGAAGTTCTCTCTTGAAGCGGATCAGCAACCAACGAAAACAGAAATATAAGTATCCTGAATCTTGAGCCTCTGTAGATAAGTTGAGAATGATAGAAAGATTATCAAGCAACCATAATGAGCATGTGGAACACAACATTACAATATGACCTAAACAAAATAGTTTACCCAAATAGTTCCAGAAGGACAGGTCTAGCAGTCGAAGCAACGTGCTGAGCTGAATCAGCTGTGTCTTCATGCCCTGCATCTGCTCCTCAAAATTTGCATGCTAGAGACCAAGTAAACAAATTACACTCGTAGCATGGCATGTTGATTCAAGGAATTTGTTCTTGTAGTAGTGACCTTGTTGACTTCTTGACATAACAAAAATGTTCTTTTATTTCCATAAATGACTAAAATTATATTTAATGATATCAGACACAGTCAAAAGAAGTCCTCATTAATGTCATACTTAAACATCTACTTACTATCTGGTCCATGAAGGAGGCGAAGCACCAGAAAGCATCAACTTCGTGCTCAATCACATAAAGGATGGGAGAAAGCAGATCACTCATGCCTTGCACATAACCTACACCAGAGCATACAAAACTAGGTTAGGAGTATGAACAGGAAGCTGTAATCATGTACAATATCCGGACTGCATTAGAAAGTACTTACAGATCAAGCTAACAAGCTGGTAAATAACTGCAATTTAAAACTACACCAAATTCACAAAAAATGTAGTCCTAACAAAGCAAAATATTTAGCATTTATTCTGATCACATCTTCCATTACTTACCCAAATCAAAGTCATACATGCAGTATGTCATTAGGATGTCATGTAGTAAAATCAGGCCAGGGTTGTCCAAGCCTTCGTAGAACTTGTTGTTGCGATCAGTTCTGTTAACATCTTTTTCTAGAGTTACAAAAGGCATTTAAAAAATCATTTGTTTTGCTGAATTGAAAGCTAAATATTATATTATTACCTAAATATTTTTAACAGAGCAGTAGGTTAGTGTGAAGGGGTGATTTTGAACATCACTAAAAGTCCTAATGCAGATATAACAGTTCCATTAAGCTCAGTTAGATATATAATTCACGTTTTATTAGTCTTATCTTTCTGAAATAATTATTTAAGAGGAGTGTTGTTATATATTTATATTATATGCATATTGTCAGCATTTAGCAAATAGTTTTTTTTTATTGAAAAGACAAAGCATTGTGACAGTACATTATTGTCTAACAAAGGGCTTTGATCAAGGGCCCAATAATGGCAACCAGGCAGTGATGGGGCTTGAACCAGCAACCCAACCACATTGTTACTGGCCATAACAGTCCGGGTCTGTGGCGTAGTTGTTGAAAATCCTTGGATCTGACAGTCACAAATTTAAGGGAAAAAAACAACCTGTGGCTGTAGACATACCGATAAGGCTTTTAAAGTCCCGTAATCTGGAATTTCTTTTCTCCTGCTCTTCACTGATTGACTTCCACTGAAGTTTCATTCTGAAGTACTCATCTCTTCAAGCCACAGTGACAGAAATAAACATATTTAAACTACAACGAATGAAAAAAACATGCATACATATATAAAAGATTGAAACAATGTTTTGGCAAGGCTTGTACACTGACGTTTTTCTTTTCTGCAGATTTTTCCTCTCTTCATGAGTACTTCCCCAGGGATAAAAGCCCAGCAAGAACTTCCAGGCTTCTTTTCTGACACCGTGGCACAGGCCCTAACATCAAACACAATGAAAAATAAATCCAAATAAACTTTTATAAATATTCCCGGTGTCACCCAGAAATTCTGGCTGCAAAACGGGAACACTGAAAAATGATCTAATAATATAAACTTAACACACCACATGTGTGTGCATATGCTTCATTAAACTAATGTCTTATTTTAAAAGATAAAATGAAATGAAATTCATAGTACCGCATGGGTAGATAGATAATATTTTTTTTTACCCCTTTGAAAATGAGTTGCATTAAGTGAGGCACATTGGTCACTTTTCCTTCTGAGTCTTGGTGCTTTACCCAGTCCTCCATCATCACTGGCTCCCCCCTTTGAACCTCTGGTTTGGTGCCCAAGTCAACCTTAAACAAAATTAAACATAAATATTTCTATTATATTAATAATTTGGTTGCCATAATATATTTGTAACTTGTATCAGAAGCTAGTGGTTGTGTCCTACAGTCACATGGATTGATGATGTGACACAGGTACACATAAAACAGTTAAATAAATGATTTATTTTGGCTGCTCCATTAGGGATCGCCACAGAATTAATCGTTTAACTTAATTTTTGATTCTGAACAGTTTTTATACCAGGTGCCTTTCCAAACAGTATTCTGAACAAAGCCCTCCGATCTGGTGAACTGCTTTAAGTCTCTCACATAATATAATAGAATATAGTAGTATATGCATCTTGTCTATTAGGAAGGGATGAACAATGCACCATGAATCAAATCAGGAATTGATTCACTTGAAGCATGATTTGAATCGTTATTTATGTTAAATAGATCGATATTCTCTGTAAACAGCAAAAAGTGCAGCCGCTATTCAGCAAGTTTCCAAATTCGACTTGATGCAAAATAGTTTAAACCTACCTCAGAAACACAAATGAGAAAAAACTTACATTAAAAAAAATGTAATAAAAAATTTAATTAAAAATGTTTTTGTGAACCCAATATCTTAAATCGTATTTCACTCAAGCATTGTTGTTATCAACAGCAAGACTTCTGTTATTACACCAAAGAAGCTCAAACAAGGTCTCCGAAAAAGAACAAGCACTTTAAAACAGGAATAAAACTTATTTAGAATGAAAATTAAAACACAGCAACCATACCATGTTCAAAGTCCTTCCTATATACAATGTGGAAGTTTTATCGTGAATACTAAAGTGAATGTAGTCTATACAAGATGATGAGCATCACAAAACTAATCTACACAAAGTAAATAAAAGCAGGATACATATGTAGATATTGTGTTTTTATGAGACATGAATTAAGCTGCATATCTACTCACTCTGGTGATAACCTCAAAGCCTGGCTCCTCCTGATGATTGATCTCCAGCCCTGGTATCGGCTCTACGATGTCTTCCACTTCCTTGACAGGGTGCTGCACACACTCGGACTCAGTTGGCCGAAATGCGTCGAAGATGTAGTTTGTGACTTTGGAGAAGCTACCAAATGTGGTCGTGTAGGGATCCTTCTTGAACTTCTGTTGGCATTAATTGTGGTAAGAAAGCAGAATCGATGTGTGATCGTTAGATCGAAAACAGAGACCTTGTGACGTTCCAAGGAAGTTCTTTTACCTGAACAAGGCCAAAGTTTGTGTCATCTAGAAGATTCTCAAAGGATTGTGAAAAGGCTGTGGTGTGTGTGGCAACAACTAAAATGCTTTTGTCATCAGGACTCCTTTAAAAACAAAGACAAGAAGACTGATTTATCAATAAAGCCAATATAACAGTTAGAACAATTATATTGGCAAGTAAACAGAACCTGAACAAACACAGGTTCTAAGTTGATGCCTTCAAACATGTTCTTTGGAAGAACATCTTAATAGCAGTTGTAGCCTAATCATAAAAGAACTGAACTAGTAATTCAACGTAATTAAAGTCCCACAGTTGGGTCCTTGAGCAAGGCCCTTCAATCTCAAGTCAAAATACTGTCACAATATTGTAAATATATTTAGGTATGTAATATATAATATATGAATGGTCTGGTCTCTCAAAAAAGCTGTACACCCCGAACCATAGTCAATGAAAGCAGGAATGACGTCAATGACAACGTAAAATATGACCAATCAGTTTGGTGAGTGACATCACAGGTCATATCTCATTCTTTTTTGACTGGCAAGGAAAGCAAACACAAATAAACAGCGCCTGTGCTTTATTACACAAACCAAGATAAGAACTGTAATAACAGCTATCTGTTCCTGAGCACCACTGCCTAGCACATGCTGTAATATTCATTTTAAAAAGTTGAGCAACACTTGTGCAGTTCTTAATGAGCTAGTCACTTGCTACGTGACCTGACGTCGACCCCAGGCCCTTACTGCTTTTACAGTTAGGCATGCTGTTTGGCAAATTATCTGGGTGGAACGTAAAATCTTCTGCATGTTTGGAGAAAATCCTTACAAACAGTCCTTTCTGAAAAAAAAATATTATGGTAAATGTCCTGTGAACCAAAAATATTACTGAAAATGAAGCTTAATTAAAGACACCATCAGGCTTACTACTACTACTACAGCTCAGGTTCCTGACTCATTGGTTCAGCAGCCTATAAATAAGATTAAAATAGATAAGCAACAATAGACTGCACTCTGCTGGGCAAATCCAAATATTACAGAATTACATTTTTGGAATTTAGTGGATTTTATCCAAAGCCAGTTTAAAGTCTAAGCAACTGAAATTGAGGGACCTTGTTTAAGACCCCACAGTGTCAACGTGATAGTGAAGGCACTTGTACTGGCAACCTACTGATTACTAGTCCAGGACATTAACTACTAAGTGCCCATAGTTATACCGTAATTACTGCAGTAGACATGCAAAATTAATAATAATAATAAAATAGCCCCATAATGACACCTGACAGATTCATGGGTCTCTCAAAAAACAATTAAAAATGTTAATAACATTGTATGTTGAATGTGGTTCGATTTGTCAGAATGAATAAAGTCTACTTGGGTTGTAGAATGAAGAAACTTTTACCATTAGAAGCAATTTGAGCAATTCAAACCTCGATCTGAGAAAGCTTAGGTTCATGTGGTGTAAACTGTTGTGCCACCTGTGTGCCTATAAACTAATGATTTAAATGATACAAATGTTAAATAAATACATTATATTTATTCGCAGAGCTAAGCACCTTGCATTTAATAGACAGATAAACTTGATTTTTGTAGTATGTCGTACAATAATAATTTTCAAGCTTGCACTAGATGTATGGGTCCAAAAATATCAAGTATATTTTCCAAGCACCAAGTTAATGACTTCTTATGACTTACTCGCTAAAGTGCACGGTTTTCCTTAAGCCATCCAGGAATTCTTGGCTGCCTTCTTGATGGAAGTGAATGGCTGGTAATGTTGTTTCATCTCTAAGGCAAAAAATCAGGTACGACCAGCCTTCACATTTGACAGCGACAGACCTCAGCTCTCCAACATTAAAAGAAAAGGCCCATTTGTTTCGATCATTTAAGTGGTTTGACCCACCTAAAACAAATGATAAAGAGCGGTGTTAAATGTGCATGATTCCATTTCAATGTAAGAACACGAGTATGACCAAATCCTGCTTTGAATATCAGAACTTGATTGTACAAATCACTTTGAGCTTATAGAAGTTATGAGTGATGAAATAGTCGGATTTGGGTGTATTCGTTAATTGCTGAAGAAGGAACATAAACAGCATCTTGCACAAAATACGGCAGTGCATTTTTTATGCAAGCCAAACATCCTGGTTTTCAAACTTCTTATCAGTTAAATCAGGTGAATCTCAAAAATCACTTCATGTCGCTTTCTGCTGTTCAAAAATCAGTGATTGAAAAAAGTGCCGTACCTTCTCCGTTAATGTGAACTTTTTTCTTGAAGGAGACAGTGTTAACCATGTCCCACTCCGTCTCATAGCTAAGCTGCTGGTCCAAGGGATGATGGGGTCTCTGTGTCCATTCCACCACGGAGCTAGAGTCCTTTAAATTAAAAAAGATCAGCAAACTATAAGTACATTCAACCACCAAGACAAAAGCTCAGTTCAGCAGGTCTGAAAACAGCCTGATCAGAACCTTACTTCATATGTTATAATTCAAAGAGGGAAAACAAATCAAACCTTGCAGGCACAAAGCATGTTCGAAGGATCCACGGGGTCCTCCACAGGTTTATATTCCACAAATGTTTCCCCATCCTAAAAATTAACATTGTTTAATTGATTGAATGCATTAATGTCATTCTTTTAACAGATTACACTATTTAGATGCCCACAATCTGGCTCTACTTCATGTTATCGGGATATTGTAAGTATGCTTATGGATTATGGATGCGCTTTTAGTCACAGGACTAAAATACCTTATCGAAAATCCGAAGGGTCCCTGATATTAATGAATCCTGATCTTCTGATTCTTCTGTTTGCGCGTGGATAAAAACACCATCCTGTTCAAAGATTACCTGCAAAAGAACATTACATAATTTTACATTCCTCATTTACATACCAGAGCTGAGTTTATTAATAATCCTGACAGGTGAGTAATTGAAGTCAATAATTTACTGTTGTACCAAGTACTAAATGCACAATAAATCCACAACTGAAATTTAGAGTAAATAAAAATTATAAGTATACGGACATGATGCACAGATCATCAACATTTGTCACTCTAGAAGGAGTTTTACATTATGCCCCCATTTCCAGGCAATTCCTAAAAGTGTCCTCAAACATCTAGATGTAATGGTTGCTTTAATTTTTCTTATGTTTAAGGGAGCATAAGGAAATGAATTAGTACCAAAATGACATTAATTGAGCAGAAAATGTGCAAATCTGCAAATGTTTTCCCACAGATTAGGTATATCTGGGAAAACACGGAATCACTCAATGTCTAGGAAATGTTTGTGGAATTATTTAGCAAAACAATTGAAATTCAGATCAGCAAGATTCAGATCAATTCAAAATCAGCAAGAAAGTATGTAAATTTAATGGATTAATTGTTTAATTTTTTTTTATAAATTGAGATCTTGAGATCCGGGTATCGGATCATCATCTTGGCCATCACAGATCACTGAATATCACTGTCCTCTAACCTTCATGCAAACTTATTTTCTTTAGCTTCTTTTCAATGTATATATTTAGAAGTAACCTAGTGGTTAAGGTATTGGACTAGTAATCCAAAGGACATTCAGTCAAACCTCACCACTGCTAGGTTGCCGATGTTGGGTCCTTGAGCAAGGCCTTTAACCCTCATTGCTCAGACTGTATACTGATTTACATAAATCTAAATACTTGTGCTGGTATGTTTTAGAAATGCATATTACAAAAATATTTTATCATTTGTCTAACAGTAAAGGATCAATATATTTAAATATGCACTTAAGTCAAATATTGTGATTTAATTTGTTTGTTCAGGTATTAAACAGAAATGGTTCTGACTCAAAACGTGACTTATTTATTTGATACGAAGTATTGAATCATATACGGTACTGAAAGCAGACTACCTGGCTAAGACACCTGTGCAGCAACTTTTTATTTTAATCATATTTTGACAGCATAGCAGGTACAGTGAAGTACCTAACTACACAAGAAGGTGCAGTGGCAGTGATTACCGAAACAATACTTTTGTAAAACAGTGCTTCTGTTCTGCTGTGTAAATCTGACATCTGACTTTGTGGAATTTCTGGAAGAGCATACTGTTAGCACTAGCTTGCTAACTTACTGAACAGTTCTTCCGTAAACGCTGCCACTGCTAATCGGTTAGCAAAATACTGCTAAAAACAGTTGTGGGTCACAACAGTGTTTGAGCTTCTTCTACTGACCAGTTGTGGACGCGCTCAGGTTAGAACAACAGACCCCGAAGAAGCGCTCTGGGTCGCGTTAACCGATTAACTAACGTTAAGACTTGAATACAGAATTTGCAGTAAAGGGATCCACATATTTTACCTTGGGAGGAGATGTTTCCGCCATGTCTACTGTTCTCTCAAGCCGACGTCACCCATCTCACGTGCCTGTCAGCCTTCCACAACAACAATGACAACTCAGCTTTAGAGAGCCCGTGACTACGCATGCGCTGTGACACACTGAGAGCGAAAAGTCGTTTCCCAGTCACGTCAGTACGCGTACAGACGATTGATAATTTTCAAAATATTCATGTTGGAATTGAACATGTCCTAATCAAAAAGAAAACAGTGTAGTTCTTATTTCTTTCATTTTTTTTAAAGATTTTGACCGATCCGTGTGGGTAAATATTGAAAAAGTAGCTTTGATAATATTATTAAGTTAACCTTTTATCTTTAAGTTTAGCAAATAAAAACTAATAGTATGTACTTTAAATTATTGCAGTCACAAAATGGTACTCTTGAATAATACTCACATAGCAATATTATCTACTTTACATTTTAATTGGTTTTAGCTTATATATCATATATGCTCATTAAATAAACATCTAATTTAAAAAAAATGTATTTATTATTATTAAATCTTTTACAGTGCTCGTAGTCTTTTCAAACATGTTTGCGATAAACAATAACGTTAATACCACAAGATATTATACTCAGTTGCCGGGCTTTTATTTTGAAAAAACAGAAAACCGAATGGAAAGAGCAGGCGGGAAAATTGTTTATACATTTCGTCAAAAATAAGAATAAAAGAAGTTAACGTTGTTGTTTTTTTAATATATATTTTAAAGCTTGTAGAGTTATTTTTCTACTTAATTAGTCCTGTCCACGAACTGTTTATACGGAATCATCTTGACGTTTTATAGCGTGTTTTGATACTTAAGCTGTATTTGTAACATGGTTCAAATAGTCATTTCAAGGTAGGTTTCTAACTTACTAACTTTTTATGAGAGCTGTGGGTTCTATGTGAATTGTTAATAACATGTTTATTTCTGTTTCAGTAAAAGCGGGGAGACTCCTGGTGAATGGTTGCTGGTGGAGTTACAGGGAGAAGTAGTGTCCCGACATAACCGTGGACTGGCTGGTAATCTTATGGGGGATTTGCACTACACGAAAGAAGCAAGTAGATCTATTTTTCTAACAGTTTAGGTGGTACCAGTGATGCCTTCAGTGTTGTTAAAATATCTTAATTTGAAAAAACTTTTGTCTCTGTGCCAGGGTGTACCAGTTCTGATTGTTGGCCACCACATCCTCTATGGGAAACAGGTCAAACTGGAAAAACCATTTGCAGTCCTGATGAAACACTCCGGCCTTCCTCAAGATGATGAAATAACCATGGAAACGAGCCAGGAGAAGCCAACATCATACACAGTTTCTGCTCTTATCAAAAAGAAGCTGATCTTCAAAACCCGCCCTAAACCCATCATTACTAATGTGCCCAAAAAAGTATAATA
Source organism: Microcambeva barbata (assembly GCA_034509105.1). Lineage (NCBI taxonomy): Eukaryota > Metazoa > Chordata > Actinopteri > Siluriformes > Trichomycteridae > Microcambeva > Microcambeva barbata. The sequence continues at coordinate 17,145,541 of JAYDZF010000007.1, read as the reverse complement.
CTTAATTAAATGAGCATTGCATGCTATTGACTCTCCATTACACAGTTTGCAGTTTTTGGAGGGTAATGTCAAATCTGTTTTGATGGTGGCAGAAGAAAAGCTTTATGAGTACTCTCATTGTCATGGACTTTTCTGTTCTACCTGCATGTGAAAATTTGTTCATTTTGAGAAACTGATTTACTGTATATATACTGTGTATTTTCTGAAAAACATATAAAACATTTAAACTATTTTCTCTACAATAAATTCAGACAATCTATTGGTTTTAGGCATTATTAAAAATTATCTTTATTTGAACAAGTGACACTTATGAAGGGTTTAAACTAATTATTAATTAAATGCACTGAGAAAGGGCAAAAATGCAACCTTTGAATTCCTTTTAACCTAAAAACCTTGATTATTTGTAACCTAAAAGAACCACAGTATGCTTGTAGTACGATGAGACAGTAATTCCCAGAAGTGACCAATTCTCAGTATTTTAACTTACAATAAAAAAAGAACCAACACAGCTGTCTATCTTAACTGGCATAGCAATGTTATCACACCTGTAAACACACACAGGGCCAATTAAAATGTTGGGGCAGTGGGTAAAATGTATGTACTTGCACGAGTTAACAGCACTCTAGTCATGCTGTGATTATATATCCAATATCAGGTTTGACCACAGCGTGGCGCTGTGCACCACATTTCAGAGGTGGATGTGCTGAAACGTGCCTTGTAACGACTCAACCTGTTACTTCATATTTTGCATCTTCAGTACATGCAGAAAATAAACAAAGGTACACCCAGCAAGAAAGGTACAGTTTGGTACAATTTGAAATTTAAAAATTACGATCTTTGGGATGTTGCACAATAATGTAGTATCACAATAGTGGTACATACTGCACTTGTGTGTAATGAACGCAGTGGATCCATTAAAGCAACATGTTATTTACAATCCAATACTCTTAAATTATTTTTTGTGACATATCAAGAAATACAACACCTTCTAGAGCAGTAAATACAATCCTACTCATAGGAAAAAGTCAACACAAATCACATTTATTTTTAAACTAATAATATCAAAAATCTGTATATTTCACACTCACACCAGATGAAGTAAAATGACAAAGCTTTTGATAATAAAGGATCATAAACACACCTAAACACTGACATATTTCTTTGTATAAAATGTCCTTGGGTGCCAAAACAGCAACAATTCCAAATCCAGTGTCTACAGTTCTTATTCAAATCAGACATAACAATTATTTAATAATTTTAACTATTACACAATGACAAATCAGCTACAATAAGTTAATATAATATAACAGCTACTGGTAGATGAATGACAAAATTGCAACATGTAGTTAGAACATTTGAAAATACTGTTAACATTAGGTTTTTTTTTTAATTCAAGTTTCAAGTAAAGATAATATTGCTTACTTCAACATACTTTGCTGGTGTTTATAGAATGTTCGCCCTGTGTATGTGTTTCTGTAACAACCCATCATAAATGAAACAAAAGAGTAAAACCTATGAAATTGTAATTAAATATTGAATACAACGGAAATAAGGAATAATCCAAATCCTATAATTGAAAGTTTAGCCACCTAATAAAAAAGAAGGCAGATCACCCAGGCCCAATTTACGACTGGTCTTCATAAACCTTAAGTCAAAAGTTGTAGCCACAACTAGATTTTTTTTGTGTTGAATGTAATTAATTATTATTAATAACCATCCCTGCTGTTAGCATATTTGCATAAATAAACAACCCTGAAATTAGCGTGAAAATAATGGCTGTATAACAAGCTTTTTGGTGTATTAAAAAGCCTAAAAAT
>JAYDZF010000007.1:16937041-16948210 GCA_034509105.1 Microcambeva barbata | reverse complement strand
GCTTTTAAAAGTGCACTTTTAATTTAGAAATGTATTTATATCCATCCAATAATTTAATGTATTAATGAATTTATTTATTTAACAATTTAATTAATTATTTTTATTTAATTATTCATTTTTCTTAATGTTGTTCTAAATTTAAGATACTGATCACTGCAGACCGTGAACACCCCAAACTTATTTAAAATAAATAAAATTCAATATTTGTGCTAATCTTTTATTTATGTGAAAATTGAATGGCCTTTTTATTTCTGATCTAGGTACAAACTATAAATATAACACCTTTCCCTTGAAAAGAAAACTGAAATGTAATTTTAAAACAAGTCCAATATCATTTAAATAAATTAATACAAATAAAGATGGCATCCTGGAAAGGCAGGAAAATCCCCAACCTGGCAACTTTGTGAAATGCCGGCAACAAGATGAACAGCAGCAATGCCCTGAGCTCTTTAAAGTGAATATTGATTCATCTTCAATTAATCGTGGAATTGAATCATGGCACATTGATTTTTAACATTGCTATGGATGAGTGAAGAGTAAAGATCCAGGAATTGCACTGGGCTGGTTTTATTGATTTCTTAGACACAGAGCTACAACAAAAGGTACTTCTAATGCTTTAGAAATTATGTACACCAAATCACACGGACAGGGATTACTGGATAATAGTAGGATCAGATATTTATAATATAAAGACTACTTATAATACCATTCAAGTAACTGTTATATTTCCAACGCCCATCCCAGCCAGTTCTGATCGCTCTTTGTTCAGGTAAACTGGCACTATGAGAATTATGAGGGCATTGCTGAGGCCCATCTCATCTGAGGATCTGTCATACAGCCTGGCAGGGCGAGGTGTGTGTGTGTGGATGACTGGAGATAATTTTAATATCGGGCCGGTGGATTGCTGATAGTGTTTTAAGGCAGGGCCCAGTGGACTGAGAGCTAGTAGTACCTATCTGTAATTAGTAACCATTCGCTATTGCTGATAAGATAAACTCACCCTGACCTTTTCCATTTGGTCGTCATGGTAACCAGGCCCTCCTCCCCCCCACCTCCCTGATATTATTTTAGTGATTAAATAGCAAATAACAGGCAGATATGAGAAACTGATAGGGATGATTAATAATGGGGCTTTGGTTGGACCGAATGCGTGGACGGGGTGAGGAAAGGAGGGGCCCGGCGTGTCACAGAGGCCTGGCGTGAATAGACCTGGCTTGGCTTTTTGCAGAGAATAATGGAAATTTAAGATGAGCGAAAAGGAAATAAATGCAGGAGACGAGAGTGATAAATGACCCCGCCCCCTTCTTTTTTTGCACTTCTGGATGAAAGAGAATATTAATAACCGCTCCCCTCACCACCACACCTCTTTTGGTGTACCCTTCAACCAGCACATCGTTTACCTCTCAAGATTCATAATATATTCCATCATTTCATTCATTCAAGCTCTTTCACTTTAAATCATGATTCAAACAACACTAATGCATCATGGGGTTTCAAATGTAACAGTTCATGCAGTATTCATATCATTAATCACACTGTGGGTGGTGCACGGTTCCAAAGTGGCCGGAGCAGGAATGTCTTGGGTTCAATCCCCAGGTATGGTCATCAATGTTTCTGTAGGGAGGGTTTCCTCTGGGAGCTCTGGTTTCTTCTCAAAGTGCAAAATTGCATGCATTCAAGTTAACTGGAGAACCTGTATTGTCCAATAGGTGTGTTTGTCTTCATTACGTTGGTAGAAAATTATGAGCAAAACATAAATAAATAATTAATAATAACAGCAACAGACCTATTAGGAAATTAGCTGTTCTGTTAATGAAGTCACTAATTCCTGTTTATTTACTGATTGTTACCAGTCCGGTGTGGTTATTATCATCAATTACGACCATCCTTACTACATAAAGAGACTAAACCTTTTTGCAAACATTTACACTGACCCTTTACAATTCATTCACGTTTGTCGTCTCTTGGAAACCTCTTGGATGGGATTTGCATAAGGAGGAAAGAAGCGATGTATGCAAACATTGTGGAGTTGACTGAAAGGTCAGCATGGGCAACGATACAAAAGCAGACCGTCCAGCCTCTTTCTGGCAACCTCTTTGACCAGCTCATCAAGAGAAGAGATTTATACCTGTTTAAGTTCAGTTGGAAAAATTCAAGCGCTGCCGTAAATACCAATTATATTATCAGGAGCAAATCATCCAGTATGGTGCATTCCATCACCTAAATGGTTTCCATCAGGCATTTATCTGGTAAACTGGGAGCACGGAACAGGACCGGACAGTTCTACCCCGTCTCTAGCCATTGGCCGAGCAACGCTGTGGAATGTGGCTGCCACGGAGCATTCGGTCAATCTGATGAAGCTTAGCCGACCCGAGATATTTTTGAGATAGGCCTTACAACTATATCAGTGGAATGAAATTCCTCGCTCTCTCTGAGAAGATAACAAGATCACGTGCATCTGCGAGTAATTTGGAATTTGACAGATGGACATACACACACTCCACTTAACAGATTAGCCTTATTGTGGGGAGCAGAAACATGATTAGCTTTTTCTGTCCAACAAAAAGTCCTGCCAAAATGCTGAAACACTTCAGGAATGTCACATGACATCTAGTAATAAACAGCAAATAAAAGGGGCTTTTCAAAATCCATTTTGAGCAGCTTTAAGACAGCGGCATTAAGTTCACAATATTGCTTGCGTTAGCGAATTAGCCTCAGTCATGGCTAAGTAGGCTATATGATGATAGAAAAAAATGATAATCTTTTATCAGTCATTCATGATTTTATAGTCCTTATTACTCCCTAACAGTTGACGTTTCATTTTTTCCCGCTCCTTTCATTATTTGTTCATCAATTTTAGCTTAATGTGAATTCAGCTAAAATACTTTTAACGTGCTTAATCAAAAGCCGAGATCTGCTGCCATATGCCGCTTTCATTTCAGAAATTCGCCAAGCCAGTCCTGCAGCACTGTCGAATGTTTTAACAAGTCTGACACGGTCAATTATTGACGAATTAGGCTGGTGGTTCCCCCTCCGTCCTCTCGGCCTGGAGACTGTCGCCTATCAGATTATATTAAATGCTTCACACTTTCATGAACAAAGTCTCCCAAGATCCGTGTTACAGTTCCATTGGACATCTGTATTTGTGCATCAATCTGGATAGAAAATAATCTTCTGTCGTTTTGTCTATAGCTTGAGGCCAGGATAGAACTCGCCCATGCACAGGCAGTAACCACAAATGAGAATAGGACTGTATTAAGGATAATGTATTTATAAAAACTTAATACATCATACAGAGGTACTAAAACTGAAAATCTTTGAAACCTGACACCCATTGTGGAGACATTTATTTTCCTAACTCGATGTTTTCACAATCTTCAGAAGTATTTTTATGAGTATTGATTTATCTTCAAATTAACAGTATACAGCGGCTTTGTTTAGAGCTCGGCATGAGTCGTCCGATAATTAAACGTCAAAATGAGCATGAGTGTTTATGCAAGCTGCATCACTACATCCTTAATCCATTTTACCGGTTTAAAAAAATAAAAGTAGATTATTGTACTCAACGAATAATACCTGATTACTTCTCAGTGAGTGTCAAAAAGAACGCTGTTATTTTACAATAGTTACAGGTTAAAATCTAGTGACTTTTTGTATGTATGCCACAAAAGCCAAGAATAAACATTACAGCACTCAATTTCTAATTTCTAAGAAGAAAACAGTACTGTATCTCCATTTTCAATGTTTGCATTAAAGAACAGTTTCCTAATCATATTCATCGTCATCAGGGAGCAATGAGGTACGACACATGACCTAATAGATGAGATCGACCGATGTGCAATCTCCTTCTTAGGAAAAACAGGAAGTCCAGGTAGAGATAAAAGTACATATACAGACATCCAGGTTAAACGGATGGATTTGCGCCATTACATGATGAAGTCTGGAAGTTTGGATAAAGAGGGTGTGAATGTGATGAGTGTTAAATACTGAGGGAAGGGGGGGTGGTCTCTCACCTCCCAACCAGTCGTTATCCCATTATTGTACGAGGGGGTGGATTGCCAAGTCCACATCCTCTCTAACGAGGGTGCAGTTCTTAACATTCATCATCGCTGAACTCTGAAACTTTATCAGCTGCGGAGCACGGCGCCATGGCCCCAGCCCGGCTCGCTCCGGCTCTCAGATAGGGCCGATAAGGCACTGATAGATTACAGCAGATTGTTTTACTTCAGGGGACACTGCTGCCTCTAATACTAATACTCAGACGAGGCTCGGCACAGATAGAGGGAGGGGACGTAAGGCACAGAGTACAAAGAGGAAAGGGCAAAAGGAGCCAAGAGTGTGTTCGAGTGTGTATCAGTGTGTATTAGCGTGGGCAAAGGATATTCCGAGGAGATCTGTATCGCAGTAAAGACTGGAAGACTGGGCGGTTTAATGTAACGTTTTCCCAGCAATTAAATACATTTCTTTAGTCCCTCCATCTGATTTAATATCAACACAGTAACTCAAAACGCCTGCATAATGCTTCGGGTCGAGCTAATAAATCTCACCACACAGAAAAAAAAAATTAAGAATGGGCGTATTTTGTGCATTTAATCTTGATCCAAACAGAAAATGAAAGCAGAGTTTATTATAAATTTAAATGAGATGGACAGACACACAAAAGCGAATTATGAACATGCTGGATGAATGCGAAATTCTATTACGTACGGCACGTATAGAAAAAATTCATTCATGAAGATAACAGATGATGGCTGAAAGGAAGATATTATAGACATGTGGACATATCACACCCTGTAGACCCTGTTGTCTAACCATCATAATTTGGCCCTTGTCAAACTTTGCATCCCAAACGTGATGTTTAAAAGAGGAAGATAAGAGCCTAGTTCAGACTTGTTTTGTATTAACAGTGTTTTTAAGTTGGATGTGACCAATGATACACATATACATACATACACACATACATACACACATACATACACACATACATACACACATACATACATACATACATACATACAAACCTTGAAAAATTGAAACCTGAGCTTTCCAATGAGGAGTAAAAAAGATCCTTCCTTGATTTTCTTTATATCGTGATACAATATATTTTTACCCATATCGCCCAGTCCAACTTTAAACGTCATTATTTGACCTGTATTTAACATCTGTATGCACAAGGTCCATAGTTCATGGGGAACCACAGGTGAATCACACCCTCTAAACGGTTCCTTATGAGTGTATTTGGTCACACGCGTTCCCTCAACCTAGATTACTAAAATTAAGAAATAAACTACAAAACAGATGCCAATTAGGTGAAATCAACAAGATTTTGATCTAGTTCAGTTTAATACAGAGAATCAGCTTAATATCCGGGTCTGGTATCAGATGGGATTTGACAAGCACTGCATCAATCTAAATCACTAATGATAAAGGTGAGTACTAAATGACAATGCTAATGCAAATTAGGTAACAATAATAAAAAATAACAGCAATAATATTCGGGATGTCTCGATCAGATAATGAGTAATAACATCAGCGCTGATACAGCCATGACATGGAGGATCAGTGCTGAATCAGATTAGATCCGTAACATGTTCCACGTTACGTCACAGATCACACACAAAGACCTGACACCAATGATCTTAATACACACCGCAGCCCAGACATAGCCAATCATATCTGTGTAGATTCCTGACCGGCTGATAGCACTACTGAGACTCAAACGCGATGTTTTAGATGGTCATGGGTTGATGAATTGATTCATTTATTATCAAGGTACAGTGAATTTAGGGTATGCTCGAATTGAAACGGTTCTCAAGGGAAGTTTTTCAGTCAAAATATTTATGTTAAATCTATTTTTTCCACCCCAACTCCAAATCTAACATTTATAATGTCTTAAATTGTCTTTTTGTTATATGATTATTATGTGTGCAATGTTGCACTGTGCAAATAGAACCAGGAGTTCCTGCATGAAACCCACACGGAGAGAACATGCAAACTTCACACTGTAAATCCAGACAATTTAAAGTACAATGGCGTCGATATCTCAAGCTTAAAAAAGAAAAGAATGGATGTGAATTGAAATAGTATGGCGGGTGGCCGTATCTAAAAATTACATCCATGTTGTGGTGTCATCAACGGGTGGAACATTTAGATAGTCGGAGTTGGAACGGGTTGATATATTAAAAATTGTGAAAGTGGTGGTATAATAATAAGAAGATTAACAGATAACAATAGTTTGGTTGCCTACTGAGTTCAAGGTGGGAATCGAACCCAGCACATTTTTGCTGTAAGGTGACAGTACTACACAAGCTCTGTAAGATCCTGGATCACCAAACACTATCGGTATGTCCAGTGCATTTGGGTTTTCTTTATTTGTCAGATTGAGCCTGAGCTTATCTGATTCCTTCAGCTCTGAACCAGGGTGTGTTTATGTATCATGAAGAAAAAAACTCTCTGACAGGGTAAAGCACGGTGAGAAGGGGGTTAAGTTTAATCACTAAAGAAACTCATCTCACCTGCAGAATTCGATCAACACAGGTAAAAAAAAAATATATATATATATAAAAAGAAGAACTGAACCGCTTCGTATATTCTTCTTAATTTTCCCGTCAACATTTTATCAGCAGGTTCCATGAATAATCCGTGCTGTAATTTCTTTCTTTCTTCCTTTTTGTTCCTGGCATTTTGGTGGAGCGAGATAAGGAGTAAAAAACAACAGAAGGGCTAGGAGAGTGAAAAAGAGATAGATAACATTGATATCAACTCCTACACAACACAGTCATTCCCTTATCTGGGCTTTTTATCATGCTTTCGTGTGTTTTTGGAGGTTTTTTTTTCCTTTTTCGTCTCCACTCCTTATTCTTTGTGGCCTAACTAAAAAAGGTCTGCTGCCCTTAAAAATAAAGTGTAGCTTCTGGTATCAAATTTACCTCAGGCATGCTTTTTTTTTTTAAAACCAATCCGCTAATGTGAATTATTCATTACGGGAATCTAGATTTAGTTAAATGTGGCTAGAGTCTGAAGGAAAGACTGTGTGTGGGGAGGGGAGTATACATTAAATGAGAAAGAATTCACAAAATGAAAAAAAAAATGAACAAACTTATCTTTTTGGTCTCACACTCATATGGCCCCGGAGAGAAAAAGTGCTCTCTAATCTATCAAGGTCAGTTACACTGCCCTGAACAAATAGCACGTTGTTCCAGCGGGCAGCTCTCTATGTAAGCAGAGAACTGACACACAGGCAGACAGACAGATGGGCAGACAGACAGAATTTTTCAGTCCCGCTCTTCCGGTGTCAACGTTCGATGGTTAACGTTCGATGGTTAACGTTCGATGGTTAACGTTCGATGGTTAACGTTCGATGGTTAACGTTCACATTTCTGGCGTTTCGTAGACGCTTCATATCCAAAGTAACTCACAGTACTGCGACGGTATATTGCATCACAAGATATTAGTTTAAACAGCAGGAGGCATTAGCGCTTTATACATCACCTGATTGACGTCACTGGCGCAATATGCCTGGTTGCCAGGTTCGGTGTTTTACAACCCGACGATCATTTTGTACAGTATGTACCTAACTCAATAAATAAAATATCACGCATTATTAAGATAAATAAAAGATTTAAAAAAAATTTAAAACATGAAACTTTTGTTTATAAATGTTAATCGTATGGCGTCATGGACATAGTGTATTATTACCTCCCTAAGATGTGCACATACTTTTGTAGATTGAGATCAACTAGGCATGTAACGATCCACCACAAGACAGATAATATCTTCCAAAAAAAATTCAGGATTTTAATAATAATAATAATAAGACAATAACTTCCAAAAAAATCCAGGATTCTAATAATAATAATAATCCCAGTCGCTTATCTGCTAATAAGACATAACGGCCGGGTTACCCAAGTGTAAAATTAAATAACCTTTTTTTATTTTATATTGTTTATTTTAGGAGAAAATAGTTTGTTTATGGATTCATCTCCAATTCACCATGTAAGTAAACCCACACAGACACGAGGAGAACGTGCAAACTCCACACAGAAAGGACCCAAGCCGCCCCTCCTGGGATCAAACCAAGGAACTTCTTGCTGTGAGGCAACAGTGCTTCCCACTTAGCCAACATGTCGCCCATTCAAATGGTCTACATGGTTTACATGTATATTTTTCCTGTTGGGTTAACATTTCTGGATGTGACATGATATCTGTATATACGTAATCTTCTTCCACATATCAACAATATATTAAATATATTGAATATAAAAGTGTGTGCAGCAATCTACCAATGTGCACTGTGTGATGACACATTGGGACACCCCAAGCTAACGAACTGAGGGTTAAAGAGGCTGGCTCAATGCCCCAAAAAGTGATAGAGGATCCTAAATCTGCCGGAACAAGTTGTTGTTTTTCCAGCCCTGCTACCTGATGTATGCCGGAGATGAGAAATAGCCTAACACGACATAAAGGGAAGTACTTAATGCATCCAGATAGTGGTGCTGACATCAGCGCCATGATCCAGGAAGGTAAAGCACGGAGGGAAACTCTCCGCTGTAGGAAGTTTATGGACTGGTCACCCAGGAGAACCTGGAGGAAACACACACACCGAGGCAGAGACAGTGTTTACTGTAAATGTATGCGCTTCATCAGGCCGATGGCTGTGGTATCTCAACCGAGCGATCAGAGATAATAAAGCACCCTGGAAAACTGTGTAACTGTAGATGGGAGGTCATTGGTGCTCCGATAGGGCTACTTCCTTTAGTTACTGTGGAAACCCATGAGACAGCTCCAAAAGTCAACCCACTGGTACCAAGACTAATGAACCATTGTAGAATAAAACATGAACTTGTTCAGGGGAGGACAAGGACCACCCAACCTGGGGATCGAACCTAGGACCTTCTTGCTAGTACAATTTAGCCATGAGTTTGTTAGCTGCCCAACAAATTGTTAAAAATACCTTGGAATGGGAGCCCATTTGGTCAAAAAAGCATTATATACATTTCAAGAGGCCTTACCCTAACATTTCTGATGTCTTATTAATAAAACTATATCACTTAGCGAACACAGTTAGCATCATGCCATTCAAACCAATACGACGAGATGATACAATGTGCTAGCATGTCATATAACGTCTCCTTCTGTGTACCGGAAATGGCTACATTGTCTCTTACAAGCCCAATTTAGCAAATAAATACACGTTTATACAAATTACCATGACGTGTTTTGTTGTACTTTTGGTCATACATCAAGAAGAAAGAAAGTAATTCATAAACTAAAATGTAAATATGTTAAGTCTAATGTTCCTGGATCTGAAACAAGCAATCCCTAATAAAAGAAAAAAATATATATTTATCTCAACATTTCCATTCAACGACATGAGTAGTCACAATAAACTGTAGTATTCAGTAGGAGCACGGTGTCAACATGCCACATGCTAATGCCGATCATCCGATAGCGCTTTGTCGCTTATAAGTCGACACGACTCTCAAATATAATAGTCCCCGAGAGGCTGTTAAATAGAGCCGTTCTCCCCTGACTTACCCCGAACGCTTGGCGGCCCGCAAAAAAACTTTGTTATTAATGGGACCATCTTCTAATCTCTCACATATTTGTTCACTCAGTATCTATCCCTCTCAAATAAACCAACAAAACAAGAGAAATTAACAGAGGATAAGTTTTTCCTGGCTGTCGCCCCCCTCTGCTGTTCTCGAAAGTAAAGAGGGATAAAAGGGGGAAGGGGGAAGAGAGAGAAAGAGAAAAAAACATAATTTATCTATGTATTATCAAGAAAGGCAGACACTTTAATCAGTCAGCTATGAAGTCAGTATTTCCATTCTTATCTGTCGCAGGAGTGGAAATGGAGAGCAGATAGTGCGCTTGGAGCCCATCGGTGGGCAGGAATGATAATGGGGAAGAGAGGGCTGGCTATTGGACCGCTGTGTCAGCTCTATCTGCACCCATTATCAAGGGGCTTATCGGCGCTGCCATCAGCCGAGCTGTAATGGGGCCAGTTCAACTTTCCACATTATCATAAGCCAAGACCTGGTCGAGTCGTGCTAGAGGTCTGACTGGAGACAGAAGGAAATAGAAGGTTTGGGGAGGTGGGGTGTGAGGGAGACGGAAAGAAGGGTCTGCAAAGAGGGGTTGAGAAGCACAACGGGGATGGGGGGAGGAGGATAGATAGTAAGAGATAGTAAGAGAGGGCAGTGAAGCAATGGAAAGAGGAACAGATATAGAGGGACAGAAAAGGGAACCAGAGTCAAAAAAGGGGAATGGGGATGGGAGCTGGGCACGGAGAATGGAAACCAGAAAGGATTACTCACTTACTCAAGACAAACAATGGGATATTTAACTGGGCCCATGAAAGCCGGAAAAAGGACAAAGTCTATTTCAATTAAAGTCTGGCCATCCATATTGTAACACCTATCGAGGGTGATAATCTAATCATTAGTACTAATCTTAATCTGTTCACACTGTTTCTTTTAGTGATTTCATCGCACGGTTGATAACAAAAGGACTCGTAACCTTTGATTAAGAGAGCCATTCCTTGTTTTAGGTATAGCAAGAGACAATACAAAGATTTCAATACAAAGAAACGAGAGGAACCAACAGTTCCAGTAGAAGAGATTACACTGACGTGTCCCCAAATGTTTTAGTAGAAATAATAATAATAATTCACATATCGTTTAATAATAATTGTATATAATAAATGTTATATTAGTGCTGTCAAAATTAACATGTTAATTGTTCTGATTAATTTGAAATATTTAACATGATGAAAAAAATTAACGCAATTAACACAGCTGGCCGTTTACTTCCTGTAATGGATAAAGTATGTCTGCGTGTGCCATGAAACCAGTCGATCGTGACTAATGATTGCCTGACAAATTTTATTCTTACACTGGCTTCCCTCCGTGCATGTGTGTGTCTCCTTAATCCTTCTTAATGAAAAATCATAATTTGAAAAATTATTTTGTATTTACTCAGGTTATCTTAGTCTGATATTAAAGTAGTTTGATAATGTGAACATTTAAGTGTGATGAATGTGCCCAAACAAAATAAATAAGTAAGAACTATATATATATATACACTATATATATATATATATATATATATATATATATATATATATATATAGATAGATAGATATATAGATATATAGATAGATAGATA
>JAYDZF010000007.1:16864170-16877094 GCA_034509105.1 Microcambeva barbata | reverse complement strand
GCTTGACTTTTGATGTATGATGTTCATATGGTGGAATGCTATGTTAGCATCGAATCAATAAAGTAGTGTATGTTACTATGTTCCATGTTTGAGCCACCTTTTAAGACTTTGCTAGCAGAGCATGTAATACATTAAATCACCATTTAAAAGTCAGTCGTTCCATTACTGGGGTTATTGTTATCTAATATTAAAAGTAGTTTAATAAAAATAAAAAGTGTGAAGGACTTTTACAGCACGGTTAGTTTGTTTACAACTTCTGCAACAAAAAAATCTACAAAAGCGGGCATTCCCAAATAAGGAGAACCTGGCAGAACATTAAGCTAAACTGTATTTTTGTGAATGTGCACATGATGCTTTATATTATGTATTTTCCTGTTTATAGGAGCACTGGGGATTATAACAACTTTACAAGTGCACACAGCTGGCCCATGATTACATTATGTGTTTGGAGGTTTTAGTGGATAAACTACAGAAGTTTTCCTGAGTTTGACTCTTCCATCCACACACAGTGATTCATAAAGTTTAGGACAAAGATACCAGATCCAGCAGCAATGTGCCTCGATGTGTGGGCACCAAGCATGTTCTTCTGTTTGACATCAATCAGTGATTCCTTCCTGCAGATGACTCTATTTTAACATTATGTTCTGCACTATTTATTCTATGCTGACATAAAAGGAACTGAAGTGAACATTTAAGGGTTGAAATGTATCTGAAGGATCTTAAGTCTGGGGGATCTCAGATGTTGTGCGTCTTTTGTTGGGGAGGGGGAACAAAATGTGTCCATTAAACGTTCATATTTTATTTATTTATACTTTTGCTCAATATAAACTCTTCATGGAAAGTATTGATGTACTTTATAAGGAAACATAATTATGTGGACTGGTTTAATCATTATTTCAGTTCTAAATTCTAGAATAATGAATAAAATCTAAATTCGTAGCTATGCTTCTTTTGTTGTTGTTTTTTTATGGTTGCCACTAAAATGCTTAAGAGCTAGCCAATGTTCCCAATATTTTTTTAAAATGTGAAATGAAACCAGAATATCCAGAACAAATTTGCTTATTTGATGGTAAACAGCTCCATTGCTGCTGGTTTGATCATTGACTTTATTTATACTGTCAGTAAAAAGTGTTCAAAAATGGTAAGGTAGTTGACTAGCCAGGCCATCTTCGACTCCTTGCTGTGGTAGAAATGGAACCCCATACATCTGGTTCTGTCATATTTTGAGACAGATTATGTATGCTGAGGTTGTGCCACCACAACATGTCAATACATTTGACTTTTATCTGCAGGTTTATCTGTGTATGCTGCCATCTGTTGGAGGTTTTATTGTTACAATCCATTTACAAAAATACAGGTACTGCACAAAATAATTGTATCTTCAAAGTATCCTTAAATAAAACACTAGTCCAAAAATAGAAACTAAGTTGAAATTGGCTATTTACAAAACGAGAAAGTGTGCACTTATAACACGTTTATGCACTAAAATAAATGAAAGGGAAAATTTGTTCAATGCCGTAAATAAGTCGTTTAAACCCGGATAGTACTTTGTCTTTTGCATTGAGAACTCAGCATCCCAATCCCTCATTTCAAGCACCTACTAATTTTAATTAATTACTCCCAACATATTCTTGTTTCTGTAAACAACAAATGTGCTTTTTTCTTTTTACAACTCACCTAAAATAAATTGACATGCGTCGTTGACAAACAGACAAATACAAGCGCACGGTGACCTTTGATCCCAGTGAACCTGCAAATTACCTTCACGAAAATCACATTGAAAACAACGTGGACCTGTTCTGCATTATACCAGACTGCACGTGACCACACCAGAATTCGAAAATATTCCAGAAATTGACCAATTCTGATCCAAACACATTCAAATATAACGTATCTGTCTATCACAGGCAGCTCTGTACATTTGGAGCTCAATGTGCACTTGCCAGACACCACGAGAAGCGCGCGCGCCCACACACACAGTCACACGAGGGCATGCGCGCGCGCGCACACGTAATTAGAATTTCCCAAAACAATACCGAGCTTTCCTTTATTAGCCTTCAGTGCTGCAACCTTTTAGTTATTTTTCTTTTTTCGTTATAGTAAAACAACAACGTGGAAAAAATATAGTACAAATATTTGATAGTTTTGTAATTGGTAGCACTGTTAGTATTATTCGTGTTAGTATATTACTGTTAGTAGTAGCAGTAGAAACAGGCATAAAGAAGTAGCACTGTGTTACTATTTGTATTTGGCTACTAATTGCTCGGGTAGTAGTATATTAGTCTACTTTTAGTGGTAAGTCTGGTCTGTAACTGCCTGGTCTCCCTAAGGTACACTGGGGCAACACTGTGAACACATTTATGGATTTAATGTCAGAGATTAAATGTTACTGGTTTGACTTCTGTTTGTTTGGCCAAAACACTTTTTCCTAAGAGGAGTGCAAGGCACACAGTAACACCCTGACACACACGCAGACACATACTGTTTCACCTGTACAGCAATTCATCAATTGCATGTTTTGGATTGTGGAAAGAAACAGCTGCTTGATGAAGGAAACCCACACAGACATTTACAGTAATATGATTTTTTTTGGCTGCTCCCGTTTGAGTTCGTCACTGTGGATCATGCTCCAAACGCCCTTCCTGACACAACCCTAAGTTTGACAGTTTCACTGTAAAACCTCACAGTTCAATTCCCCTGTGTATCTTAGAACTTTGTCAGTTGAATTAAACATTTAAGAGAATTTACAAAAACGTGTTTTGTTGCGTTTTTGTTTAAAACTAGACTTCTGTCCCAGAACTGTAATTTGTGTAACTAACAGTGTTTGAAGTGGTAGTAGGCAGGAAAACATGTACTGAAGCTTACAGTAGAACCATGAATTGGCTAAATTACCATCAATCCATAGCATGTTGATACACGAAGGTCTTTATTGTAGAACTGAATAATAACTCAAGACACAACTATCAAGTCAAGTCAGGTCAATTAATTAGTATGGCACTTTTTACAATAGACATTGTCACAAAGCAACTTTACAGAGTTTAGGACCACCAGACCAAAAACCCACTGTTGAGCAAGCCAAGGGCGACTGTGGCAAGGAAAAACTCCCTAAAAATACAGGAAGGAACCTTGGAGTAACCAGACTCAGCAAAGGCCTATCCTTCTTGGGTGGACTGGAAAATATTTTTAAATACCAAGATTTATGAAGTTCAACAACAACAACAAAAATAATCAAATCCAAGTTTATAATTGAACTGTCCACTAGTGTTATAGTCGCACCTTAAAGTGGCTAAGTTAGCATACATGTTCATAGTGGTACTGTAAATACTTTAAATCACAAGTTGATTTTTTTACTGAACAGGACAAATATACAGTTTATTCTTAAATCGTATTTTGTATTTAAATCAAATTTAATCACTCGAGCTGTACGCTGTACAGGACCATTAGTTTGAAATTCCGGAGAGGATCGGAAGCGATCGGACTCTTTACACCGGAAGTCGAACTACCAGCTGATCGAGCTGTTGATGGAAGTTGCGGTTGTTAGTGAGTGATGTCGATTATGTTTATTGTGTCGGAGAAACGCTCGAACCACACAGAGACGACAGTTTAAAATCAGCCAGGCGTCGGTGCAGAAAGCGTCCGTGTGGACTCGGAGAAGCGCCGAGAAGAAACATGGTGTGTGAGCACTGAGTGTGTCAGTATCGTGCGGATTGCGAGCTGTTGAATCGGGCTGAAGAAAGAAAACAAGGCTAGGCGAGTCTGTCCGGACTGGTTGTGTCGGATCTTTTGGTCGATCGGACTGAAGACGTCTGATCAGGGCTCGACGTTAGAAAGCTAATAAGTTGTAATGTTGTGAATCAATAGCAGGATCTGATGCGTTATTGTGCTGGGGTGTTTTTCCACTTCAGCTGATGACTAGATTGCATAATCAAACCCGCTGTTTGTTCGGATTTTGGCAGAAACATTGTGTACTTCTAACTTACACCGGTGTGTGTTTGTTTTATTTTAATTCTTGGACTTTTAAATATTTTAAATATTTATTAACAGTCAACCTGTAACGTATCACGTCCGTCGCCACCAAGTCAAGTCTTTTATTTTCATTTTTTCCCCGGTTATTAATCTCACACCGTTCTCACCTCATTATTTATTAATATGCCCGGACTGTCGATAATCAGTCTGATCACATCGAAGCAGATGTCTGAGTTGGTCTTGTAAACAATCACTTGAACCATCAGTTGCTTGTTGCTGAGAAAGGTGCAGTAGAACCCGAGGATTGTCTAACTGGACATTTATTAGTGTGCAAGTGTGGAAAAGGAAAGGTCCAACTCTGGCCCAGTCCGAGAAGCCGCCTGAAAACCCAATGCTGGATCTGGAAGTGGTTCCTGAGCGCTCTTTGGGAAATGAACAATGGGAATTCGCATTAGGTAAGAACTTAATCTGAACTCAAGAAACAAACATGTGGAACACTGATCCCAACTCTCAAATATGCAGAATCTGTTCCCACGGTCAGATGATGACATACTTTATGTAATGCAGAAAGAAAGCCTTTAATGGTGATTCCATCTGGACCAAGACAAATAATCACATTTTACTATATTTGGTGTTTTTTATTTAATTACATTTATTTATTTATTTATTTCACTATTTATCTCATTCTGGTCAAGGTTAGAATTAAGGATGTACCGATACACTCTGCCCATGATGTGATACGACTTGTTCTCAATGTAACAATTTCCTTTCACTGTTTCTGGATAGAAAGAAATAAGGAAAATAATATATTTGTGATAATCTTTTGATTTAGCCTAATTATCGATGTCCTTTTATTTCTGAAGTAGTTGCAAAGTATGCCAGAAATACTGTTTTGTTTGACCATCACGATTCAGTTTAATGCCCCAAGTGAATCAAGTTGATATCGATTCTTGCTGAACCTTTACATCCCAATTCGTTCACTGTTCAGGAATGGTAGTTTGTTAAATTTAGATCTCTAAAATCCATAAAACATTAAATTATATCAGGATTGTCCTAAATGTTGGTGTATGTTTAGCAGTAAGTATTGTAGTTCTAATAACATTTATGATAATTTATGTAAAAGGGGATGCTTTTATTCAAAGGAACTTATAGTTCGGATGAAAAACAATTGTGGTCCAAGGGCCTTGCTCAGGGGGCCAACAGTGGAGTTTAAATCAGTATTACTTCAATCAGTAGACCAATGTCAAAATCAACTGAGCTACCACTGCGTAAGCTACTTAAGGCTTTTTGGTGTGTGTGGAATGTAGTGGTGGTAAGTCCAATAAATTTTGAATTTAAAGTGCACTGGAGCTTGGGTTAGTTCAGGATCTGGGTTAATTCAGATTCGACTCGTGTGATTTGTTTCATTATTCCGGGTTATTTAGGAACCGCCCAACTATCGTGGAATTAGGTCTTGTCCAAAGTGTAATTTACACACCACTAGTAATTGATTTAAATATTGATTTATTTTCTCTTATTTTTTTACATTTGGTCACATTTGAACAGCAGCTGAAGGCATTTTGTCTTGAGTTCACTGCAACTGTTTTGCAAGCTGGGTTTAGTTTTTTTCTGGGTGAAAATAGTTATCTCATAAAATCAAACAAACAAGCTCTGAACATCAGAAGTATCCATGACCTCACGAAACTCGTGCATCATGTATTAAAACAAGTCCAGACTTGTTTAAACAGGGGTGGTTATTCAGCGTTGGTCCCACACTCTCACTTCTTCAACACTGGAACTGGATTTTAGATCCTTTCTGACTTTCAGTTACTGTCTGAGAGATGTCTTTGTGGGTGACTTCTGAGTACTCCAGCTTTTGATCACTTCTGGGGAAACATAGAGAGGTGTATTGGCTACTCGGTGTGAGGGACCAATAGATCCATGGCCTTTCCATCTGACTGGTGTACTGCACCGACCAGAGTGAAATGTTTGGTAAAAATAACCAAGTGACTGTTAGTGTATTTACTTATACATTTTTTTTCTTATACCAAAAAGATTGTATGAATCTAATAAATGATTTAGTCATGCTCTATTAATAAAAATGACTAATGGCATTTTTGCATTTATTTCAAGGAATGCCATTGGCCCAGGCCATTTCCATCTTGCAAAAGCACTGCCGAATTATCAAGAATGTCCAGGTGCTCTACAGCGAACAAGTAAGGCCTAACATATCATAGTGTGCAGATTGTGTTTAAAGAATCGTCCTAATTGTTGTTTACCATTATTACAGATGCCACTCAGTCACGACCTCATACTCAACCTCACTCAGGATGGAATTAAACTGCTGTTTGATGCCTACAATCAGAGACTGAAGGTGCGAGGCAAACTCTTGTATGTTCGGGTTTGGGAACATATACACATATTTACTATTTATACTTGTATGGTGGGGGTTCTTTGCAGGTAATTGAAGTATATGACTTGAGCAAAGTTAAATTGAAGTACTGGTAAGTAATTTAATTTCTATAAATGTTTTAGGGAAGTGTGCTTTGGTGAAGGACAAGTAGAGAAAATTCATCGAAATTATGTGGAGAAGTTAAGGTTACAGTGCAGCATTGCTATCTGATCTGTAATCACTGTGATTAAGCCAGTCACCGTTTTTACGTTGGTGTGTATACCAGGCCTAAGCACCCCGTAAGCATAGCCAGGATAGAAATGATTCTTGGTGTTTTAGACCCTGTTTTGACTTCAATAGTCCCCCTAACTGCCATTTTAATGACAAACAATGGAAACTAAAATTTATTCCAGGCTCTCCCCTGTTTTGTAGGCAACACTTTGCTTTCTCAGTTAAAGCTCTTTAGACTAGCCCATGGCTGTTGAATGTTTATGCCCTTGGACGCCTGACTCATCCTATTGGCTGTTGATTTGTCATATATAATGGTACAAATATCAGTGATGGCTGACCCTGCGCTCTGACCCCAGCTTCCAAAGTCGGGATATTCGAAGAAAGAATTTTGTTGGACTGTATATTTGTATATGTGTAATGACAAAGACCTTCTTCTTCTTCTTCTGATGCTATCAGTCAACTTAGCCTCCGCACAGACAGAACTGGTTGTGTTCCAGTCTTTTTGTCGCACATCACTGCCGAACCTCAAAAATACTGTTTCGATTTATAGTGTACACATTTTCACAGATATTGAAGAACTTTAGCTCTCATTACTGGACCCAACACAAATTTAAATGTTGTTTCACTCAAGTAAATGCAAAATAAATAAACAAATTTTTATATGTTGCAGTGGAGTACATTTTAACTCTCAGGCTATAGCACCTACCATTGAGCAGATTGACCAGTCCTTTGGTGCTACTCATCCGGGAGGTATGTCTGACCATCTGTATTGAAGAATTGTGTTAAATATGGAGATTGTTCACGATCATCAATGGAGTCTTTTCTCTCTGTACCCAGTCTACAACGCTGCCGAACAGCTCTTCCACCTGAACTTCCGTGGCCTCTCGTTCTCCTTCCAGTTGGACTCATGGAGTGAAGCGCCGAAATATGAGGTATTAGAATGTTGGAAACTCTTGTCTATGCAAATCTGAGATCAGTTCCTTGGGTATATTTGCATTTCTTTAATAGTCGTTTGTATAAACTGGGCCATTATAGTAATCGGTAGAGCAAAACACAGTTATAACAAACCAGTCACATTCACCATGAAATTTAACATTATGGTATTATGAAGTTCCTGGAGACCTGTCTAGTGACACTTGATTGATTGACTCTGAACAAGTATGTGATTTCTTGGCATAGATTGGCATCATATTCGGAGTCTATTCTTGCTTCGTGCCTAGTATTGTTGGTAGGTGGTGAAGAGAGTTAAAACGATTGATTGTGTTTAATTTTAAATGTTGCTATACCCAAGTGAAAGTTTTTGGCATTTGCTTGTTTCAGACTATACTGTCTAATGCCTTATTAATTCTCTCCAATTGATCCTGTCAGCTATTATGACCCATTTCAATTCAAAACACAAAATCCAGCATTGTTGCTTCTGCCTCTGACTTGGCTCATTGTCTGATTTTTCACTATAATTGTGAACTGACAACCCTCCTCATCGTAATCCCTTGACACAGTTTGTGGAGAATGGCTTCTTGCATGTTTTTGTCCAGACAGTGCCTTTCCACCAGTTGATTAGATTTGCAAAAGGCTGAAAGATTGTATATATGTTGTCATCTTATTGCTTAATTATCATCATTTATTGCATCATGCATGCCTGCATGGGCACACCAATCTATTCCAAAGTTGTTTTGCCTTAACAGCCTAACTTTGCCCACGGCTTGGCCTCCCTGCAGATTCCACATGGAGCTACGGTAAAAAGGATGTACATTTACACTGGAAACAACCTTCAAGAAACCAAGTAAGTCATGTGGTTTTGTTGGATTGTCTTTAAACGGGGTTTTGTGCATTTATATAACATCGTAACAGGTCTAAAATTACATAATAAACACAAAATATGCCAGTTCTTTGAAAAGAATCCAAGAACTGTTTAAATTGTATGAAGCCCTTAACACGTCAGGACTTTCCCTTGTCTGCTAATGGATTCTAATTGATAGTGGCATATAAGGTAGTGTAAAAGCAGCTAGCTTGGAGCAGGAAACAAAAATAATTGCTTAGAGATACTACTAGAAAATATAAATATAAACATAAGATTGGTTCAGCAATTCCCAAAACAATCTGCATGAAATATCGCTTTGGATAAAAGCGTCAGCTAAATGCCGTGTAATGTAATGTAATGAAATAACTCCCCACGTCGACGTTCCATGAACCTCTCAAGTATTTCCTACAATCCTTACCATTAAACACTTTTATATGTTGTAATGTCCTAGAATTTCAGTCATCAGAGATGATTTCTCATTTAAATTCATGAAAAACGTTAAATTCATGAAAAACAAAGGATCTGAATTAATGAGTATATATTTATATATTTTAATGAATGATTTTACAGTTTCCATATCTGTCTATGCCATAAAATATAGCCAGTATGTTGCTGACACGGTGGTAAACCCAAAAAACATACAAACGTCATTAAGCGGAGTTGCTGCGAAGGTTAGGATGTATTAAAGTGTGATTATGGCATGGGCTCTTTGCAGGCCACAAACCTCATTTTGTGCACAGTGTTGAATAGCCTAGGGGATGCACCAGGTTAAAAATCACTAAATGCTAACATGTTTTCAACACTGGTGAAATCAAGTGTTTTGGATTTAACTATTTGCTTTGACTACGTCGATACTCTGCATCACCTCATCATTTTCTCTATGGCACCCATCCTCTCTTTCCTCTCTCTCAGGGCTCCGGGGATGCCTCTGGCCTGTTTCCTGGGTAATGTGTTTGCAGAGTGCGTTGACGTTCTAAGGGATGGTGCAGGGCCACTGGGTCTCAGACTGCGTCTCCTCACTGCAGGTATGCACACAGGAATTAAATATTGGAGTTAATCTGCTCTCACCCGGTTGACATTTTTGTTAGAATTCGGGTTGGTTTAAATGCAACTGGTTTGAAATTGGTGGGCTGGCGGTTTGGCCACTGTGACAGCGTGGTGTGTCGTGTCTTTTCAGGGTGTGGTGCAGGAGTGTTGGCTGATGCCAAAGTGCGAGCCCTGGAAAGAAACATCTACTTTGGGGACTCGTGTCAGGATGTTCTGAGTGCTCTGGGTTCGCCACATAAAATCTTCTACAAGTCTGAAGACAAGGTAATGTAATACTGTATGACAATATAATAGCTTGGTTACCCATGTGATGCTTATGATTCATATTTTGTAGCAATTGGCTGTTTTTCTGTTACGGTTCAGGAACTTTTTTTGATAGTATTGACCTAAAGACCTGGAACATCCCCATAATCGGTTCAGTTTGAGAGATGTTCTGACCCAAGTTCTAGCCACCACAGCTTGGCCCTTATAACATAAATCCTTATGCTTGACCTTTTTAACATGTTTTCTTTTTGACTGACATATCACCCCCACTTACCGGTGTCGTGATGAAGAGAAAGTCAGTGTTGTTTAACATTTCAACTGAAAAGTCATGAAGTTATGCCAGATTTAAAGTGCTTCTGTTATTTATTAGATTACATATTTTTTAAATTATTATTATTATTACATCCCAAGCTCAATACAGTTTTTGTGAGTTCCAGTTAGGTAGTAATCTGATTGGATGCTTTATGTGTTGTGGAGGCTGATTGTCATTGAAGAGGTTCTGAGCCGAGCTGTTGTAATGACATTCGAAATCTTAGTTGAGTTATTGGCCTCAGTGGTTGTGGGCTGTGGAATTTAATTAGCCAGTTCAAAATACAAGCCATGGTGGTTTTGGTTTTTAAAAAAGCAAAGAGAGCGGTTTAAAGCATGAATGGACTTTATCTGTAAATGTAAATCTCTAAACCATTATCTTTTCCTACAGATGAAGATCCATTCTCCCTCTCCTCACAAGCAAGTCCCGTCCAAGTGTAACGACTACTTTTTTAATTACTTCACCCTGGGGGTGGTAAGTGCACACAGCAGTAAACGAAACACACGTTTTACACCAATCTACTACATCATGTCTACAGATGTTTTTACTTGTTCTGGTTGTTTGTCATTGTGGGTTTCTGATCCTGCGCAAGTTTCTTTGACACGATGAGCCCTTGGTGGTTTATTGACTATAATAATATGTGATTAAATGACATCTGTCTAAGCACCAAGCTTAAAACAATTCCCATTGACGTTAATAAAATGTTACTGCTTCAGTCAAATGCTTATTAAATCAAGTTAAAGAACAACACAGAAGCAACAAGCAAATCCAGGTTTAGTAAAGGTTTAGTAAATTTTCACAATTTAATATGGAGTCCAACAATTCAAAAAGTCTTTCATTTTGTCATGTCTATGGGTTTGTCCATCTCTTCATGTTTCCCTTTAGGACATACTGTTTGATTCCACAACCCACCTGGTGAAGAAGTTTGTTCTTCACACTAACTATCCTGGTCATTACAATTTCAACATGTAAGTCAGCGTTTCATTCTGAGCTCCAATGTTTTGCCGTGGTTGGATGTTTTTATACTATATCTGCATCCGTTTTAGAAAATGAAGTGTCCTGATTTACCCTAAAATAATTTCTTGTTTTGATTTCAGATATCATCGATGCGATTTTAAAATTCCTCTCATTATTAAAAAAGGTGGGTGAAACGTGTCGTGTTTAGAAAGCTTGTTATCTGAGCGTTTGCTCATCGTTTGTAGTTTAGAGCTCTTGAGGATCCTCAGTTAAAAGTCTGGTTGTGCTTCAGATAGAGCTAACGCTCAGGAGGAAGACTGCATCCTCACCACCTACAGCAAGGTGATGTCACATGACTCATTCACATGCATGTAGTTTGTTTTTGAAAATGTATTAATTTTTTTTTCTTACACAGTGGGATCAGATCCAGGAGTTACTGGGACACCCGGTGGAGAAACCAGTAGTGCTTCATAGGTAAAATACATCACAAAATAGTGATTCAGGTTAAAGTGAATAGCAATGGATAATAAATTAATTTGATCATATATGATGATAATTAATTTGGTCAGGGTTTTGTGTAAACAAGTGAAAAACAACATAAAATGTTAATTATTTAATTTTAACCTATGTTTTGATATGAACACGATCTTTACTGTTAAATTGAACAAAGCCATTTCGCCTGATTGTATCAGGCTTTATCAAAAGCTGGTTTCTATAAATGCTTTTTAGCCATTTCACCTGTGTATGTGCACTTATTACAATTATTCAAATATGAATGAGTAGTTAATTACATGATATAGTAATATAAGTAGCTTTGAATGAACAATTTACAGTTTGCCAGGATCCCTGCAGTTTGGATTGGCTAAATTTATTATTTATTGGTCTTTAGGTCATCGTCTGCGAATAACACCAACCCATTTGGATCCACGTTTTGTTTCGGACTACAGAGGATGATCTTTGAGGTATTTGAGTTTGTTCTTAAAGCTTTATTGTTTCCACCGATCACATACATCCGTGGAAAAAATAAGAGACCGCTTCAAAATTATCAGTTTTTTCGTTTGACCGTGCATGGAAAGTTTTATTCTTCAGAATACGTATTACAATAGAATAAAACGATACTCGTTTTGGTCAAACACCCATATATTTTTTCCAATGGCTGTAAAAGAACTCAAAACAAATATCACAATTGAATACAATGAGAGAAAATTTAAGTGAAATGCATTTACAGGGACATTTTATTAAACGTAATTGAATGAATTATGTTTTGTTACATTTTGACACCTGACCTGTCTGTAATCATGATTGTAGGTGATGCAGAACAACCACATAGCATCGGTCACCCTGTACGGAGCCCCTCGCCCTGCCAGCCTAGCCCGTACCGAGTCAAGTGCCCATTGAGGTTTTCATCCTATCCTGCTCAGTCAGGTCCACCAGCGCAGTGTGCCTTCCCTCACTGCTGCCCTCACTCAAGCTAGAGCAACACATGCTGGGAGTTTCCCCGAAGTCCTTCTGCCGAACACCATAATGGATGCTTTAACCTCCCCCTCACACACATGTGCACACACACTACATTGCTTATTCCTCTCCCTCCAGCATCTGCAGGGGCAGTATAGCACAGTGGATGCACAACGTTTCGATTACACATAGATAAGCTGTTTTCATAAATGTCTTTTTGTTTTTATTTTTTTTGCCCCCACAAAACTAACACTCAATAGTATATATGACAGGTTCAACTTTACCTAGGGATCATTTCACCAAGTCATTTCAGCTAAAACTGCTAAATTGGCTGTTGTTAAAACCAGAATTACCCCATGTCCTTTATTTAGTAAAATGCATACTTCCAAGCACACACTCCTTTCAATGTGTATGAAGTCGATAACCATTACCTACAGAGAGCTTTACCATATACTGATAAATCCTAATCCTGCTCCATTCCTGTGCCAGCACCTTGATCTGATGGTCGACGTTGCTACTAAA
>JAYDZF010000007.1:16595895-16606534 GCA_034509105.1 Microcambeva barbata | reverse complement strand
AGCTGGGATATGCGAAGAAAGAATTTCGTTGTACTGTACATCTGTATATGTGTAATGACAAATAAAGATCTTCTTCTAAAATTACTGTGCAGTGGAATTGGTCCTCCACATTTTAACCCAATCTGTGCAATGAAACACACAAATATACACTAGTGGGCATTAAGCACAAGTGCCGGAGCAGTTAGAGGTTAAGTGCCTTGCTCAAGGAAACTTCAGTCATGACCTATCGACTCCAGGAATCAAACTGGCACCTTCTGATCACAAGCTTAGTTCTCTAACCACCAGGCCACGGCTGCTCCAGCCATGAAAATCCCGTCATGGATTAAATTTTCTTAATTTGGGCAGAAAGGGCCTCGAGTATGTAAAATAAAGCACAAAACCAGTGTACTTAGTAGGACCCTATTTATAGGATACTACGACTGGAACTTTCAGTAGTAGATTGTAAATGTTGGAACTACAATAATACACAACACATTTATATTTTAAATTATTAAAAGTTTTAGAAGTTTGCACAGTGGAAGACAAGCTTTATCATATCACATGGCAATAATCACATGAGGCTACCAAAAAAGTAGCCATCATTTTTATAATAACAAAATGGACCCTCGCTTGACCTGGAGCTGAAATAAAGTGAAATGCTGATCCTGTGTTATGTGAACGTTTGGGTCCTCATGATGAACAAATATGAAACTTTCACTTCTTAATAGAAAAAACACTGATACCTCAATAATGAACAATAGAAAATGTTTAGATTTCATATTATTCAAAGTTTTAATAGCTTGTAGAGTGGAACAAAAGCTCTGGAGGTGGAAAGTGGAAGATGGACGGTGCTAACCTTGGCTGTGAGCGAAACCCGCTGCTAATAAACAGACATGTCGGACTGAGAGAGAGAGAGAGAGAGAGAGAGAGAGAAAATACAAAGAAACGTGTCTGTCAGCGCTGTGATTTTATAGAGCTTTCAGTCATATGCTAGCTGTTGAATAGAAACAAAGGTGTAAGATCTCTAGCTGTGTGTCGGTTTGAGTGAGAGGAAATGTGTATCCTGTCAAATTATATGTAAGAAAGCTTCCTGTGTGTATGCGTACGAAAAAGGTGTAAAAGAATACAAGTGTAAGACGCTTATTATTGTGAGGATTGCAAGAATGTGTGAGTGTGTGTGCATGTGTCTGTGCTAACACACGCCGGTGTGCATTGTGATTTGTGTGAAGAACTCCTGCCAGTGTGTGTGCTCTGTGTAAGAGATCATTAGAGGAGCGTACTGTCACGTAATACAGTTATTAGTGCTTAAGTTTCACACACACGACCCAAGGCCAATAAAAACATCCAATAAAGAAGTGTAATCGACTGGGCACGTCATGGAGGGAACAACTGGCAACACCAGAGGCAAGCAAAAAGGACACTAGAACACAGGTGGTTGCAGAAGGACACTCTGCTACCACACCAGCACCGACAACTCTGAACACCTTGATGGTTGGGCGCCATCTAATGTGTGCAGCAGATAAATATTTGGATTCCAGTTTGCTGTGTGGGATGATTGAACTAAGTGGGTGGAGCCTTCAAATGATTGGTAAAGAACCCCTGCATGGGGGAAAAGAAGTGGTCAGCAAGGACCACACACGTCTCAGAGGAGGCATGAGTAGCAATATTCCCTCCTCTAATGCAGTCCACAGAGACAAAGATCCTGTGCTAGATTCGGATCGAGATCCCGGGTAACATAAAGGGGCAGAAACATTGTAGTCAGTGGGTGACTCTCTAGCCTAAAACACGGGTCTATATTAGGGACGAATTAGACGGAGTTGGCTACCTCTGCATGGATACCTTTACACTGTGGGAGGAAAACAGAGCATCCAGAGGTAACCCACGCAGACACAGGAAGAACGTGCACACGTCAGACAGAAAGGACCCAGAACCGGTCCAGCGGGAAATCAAACCCAGATCCCTCTTGCTACGGGACCGCATGATGCTTGGTTATAAGTTGGACCTGTTGAATCTTTTTGAGGATCTTTTTGAGGATCCATGACAATGCAGAGATATGCAGTATTTATGTGAGGGATGGAAGGATCTACAAATCCTATAGAAAATGTACAAGGTAGTCATAGCCTAGCATTTAAGATACTGGACTAGGAAGTACAAGGCTGCTGATCCAAACCCCACCACAACCAATGAATTGCTTAGAAAGCCAGTCTCTAAAATGGCAAAAAAAAAAAAAATAGCATCTCTATGCTATTCAGTGACCAGAAATGTTACTGATTTCATCACAACATCTGGAATTCACGTATTAAATATTCCTCAGGACAGTTCTCATGACAGTCAGCCAAATTATGTAAGGATATTTGTCTCCTTACGTACTAAATTACACAAAATAGAGCTTTGCCTAGACAGACGGTACAACTGTAAGAGATTCAAAGCGGTATCTCTGTAAAAAAAAAAGGGAAACCCCAATAGAAATAGCTTACAGTCAGAAATCCAGTCAGTATGTGGCTGCTTGTGAATGTTTACCCCTGTAAGAGTCTTCTCTGGGACGGAGTCTGCACTCTTATGTCACTGTCAGAACCGTGACAGGTACTGCCCCAATCTGGCAACCCGCGAGCGAGACGACAACGTGGCATGCAGGGCGAAGCTGTAGCACTGCTGAAGAACCCTGCTCAACTGTCATGTCTAACTGGGACACAAACATGCACACACACACACACACACACACACACACACACACACACACACACACACATCTCGTCCCTCTTCCATCTGTCAAATCTCCACTGTCCCTTTGTCATCAGGCGAGCACAGGTACAAAAATCAAACCTGAAAAACGAGTGGCGGATCCGCGAACGTTGCTTTCAATGTCTGCGATGAACCCCCCCCCCTCCCCCCCCTCTCCTCCGTCGTAGCTCTTCTCTCTCTCTCCCCAGGTCTCAAATCATTGAATCTGGAGCAGACGCCACATCTACCCGTGCTCCAAGCCGCCAAAGTTGATCTCCCTCTCCCGCCCGATTCTCCTGGCCTTCCCGACTCCTCTCTACTACAGACCGCGGCCTCAAGCAGGGGCGCTTCGGGAACCAATCGGAGGCTACGCCCGGCGGAACGCGAGGAATCTACCGACTGACGCGTACCTTCATCGTTATTCATTATCCGAAGTCAAACACACGCAGATCCACGTGCGCGGACACACGCCGGGCCCAAACCGCAGCCCCACGCCGTGCTAAAATGAATCCCGACGACTTGATTTTCTCTAAAGATTTGGGTGGCCTCATGGCGAGAAGTTTTGATTTGAATTCACCAGGCTGCAAACTCATCCGAGGTTTCGCCTCAGCGCGGGAAGAGAAACAAAACAACAAGAAAACAAGTAAACAACTTAAACACGTCCCCTCCTGCTCCTGCTTCTGACTGTTCACTGGATTTGGGAACAAATCATCAGTGAGACGTTACAGGCAGGTCTTTAGGACCCTTGTCAAAATGTCTGACCCACATCACCCCACTGCTGCGGTCTCTTCCCTGGCTTCAAGTAGTTGCGCACATTCATTTAAAATACTGATTATGACCTACAAAGCCAAAAATGAAAAAGCACCAAGGTACCTTCAGGGTCTAATTAAAACCCACTCAAGCCGGACGTAGTGAGATGGCAATGGGGTTGACGTTACCTACCTAAACCTCAGTTTCAAGCAGACGGCACTGTCTGCCCTAATGATCATGTTAATTTATGATCTGTTAACTCTGTCATGTTAAATGTTAATGTGTGAGGAGTCCAAACAAACAATTATGAAGATGATGCCATTTTTTGTTAAATATAAAGAAAGAAAATAAAGAAATATAAAGAAAGTTGGACTTT
Organism: Microcambeva barbata; assembly: GCA_034509105.1. Classification (NCBI taxonomy): domain Eukaryota; kingdom Metazoa; phylum Chordata; class Actinopteri; order Siluriformes; family Trichomycteridae; genus Microcambeva; species Microcambeva barbata. The sequence goes on along the minus strand of JAYDZF010000007.1, from coordinate 16,602,708 downwards.
TCTCATGCAGGGTAAAAGGGCAGGTTCTTAAACACCACTAGGGATCTATCTGTGCACATACCTGCCACCCCTATCAATACCATAAATCATTTTACTGCCCACTAAATACCTTAATTGACCCCTTTGGTAAATCAAACACCCTAAATTACTTTACTAGTCAAACAAATACCCTTGATGGCCTTACTGCTCCCCCAAGCATTCAAAAATGACCTTGCTCTAAATACCCAAAATCGTCCTCTTAAATACACTAAATGACCTTACAGATCCCCTTACAGATCCCCAAATACCTGGCCCTCCAAATATCCTAAATTACCTAACTGGCCTTCCAAAAACTACCCCAAAAATGCATTTCCCCTAATTTTCCTTCAGTGAGCATTTCTGTGGTTCATTTCAAAGAAAAGTGTGTTGTATACTTTATAGTGTACTGTCTTTAGATGTTTTACATACAATCCCAAACTGAAGGGTTTGTGTGTGTTGTGTATTAATAAGTGTGTGTTTCTCAGTCCAGTTCTGACAGTGTTAAACCAGAACTACTGCCTGTATCTCAGTCTCCAGGCTACACCTCAAGCAGCCAGCCAATCAACACTGAAGGGGGGATCGGGGAGTCTGTAAGTTTGTGTGTAAGACCGTGTGTGGATGTGTGTGTTGGGGTTAGGGGTCTGAAGAGAGTCCCCCAGATCCCCGTTCTAATAAAACACTGTGCCATTCCACGAGCTAGGGCAGCTGGGACATGGGCAGACAGCCACACACTAATGCACACACACACACACAAAGTGAAACAATAAGTAAAACCAACAATATCTCAATATCTGTAACAATCATGTACCTAATAAAATGTATTAAATAATTTTATATTTAAGAATAGACGACATTTAATCATAATGTCACATCCACCCTAGTAAGCCACCTTCTAAAACAATGCAACTCTCCCACAAAAACAATAAACATAGTGGATGATGCAGTTGTTTTTGAATGAATTAATTTGTATAAAGGTCATCAGTAACTTTAAACAGACGCACTATGTTCAATGCTTCAGGATGCCGAGGGAAACAAAGATGCTTGGACAAACAGGTGCGAAGACCGTCCTATAACTCACACTCAGACGCTCCTCCAGACTGCTGACTATGGTTAAATATTTAGCAGCACTAAAGGAAACATTGCAGACGTACACACGCATGCCAGGGTGCAGGTCCTGGGGGGAATCTGTTGCCCCCTTAAGGGCTGTGTCAGAACACTAGGTGAAAAGAGAAAAAAAAACCATTCTGTCAGGTGTCCATGAAGGGGACAGCAATGTGGGCAGGACAGGCAAAACAAAAACAGCTGAAAGAAAACACAAACACACACTGAAACACACATGGTGTGAAGAAAGTCTGTGAAGTTTCCAGAAGCTAGGGTCGGGAAAAAAACAAGAGGGGGGTCTTGCTGTGCCGATCGGGGCGAAGCATCACTTATTTACCAGCTTACGTCTGCACTATTTATGGGGCGCGAGGGAGAGGCACAGAGAGCGGGCGAACGAGCAAAAGAGAGAGATAGACAGTGAGAGAGGGTTGAAAAATGCATGCGGTCGGCTCGTGTGGGGGTGAGAAAGTGTCAAAAAGAATGTGAGAGACAGAAACACAGAAAAAGGAGAATAACTGAGTTAGGAGGAGGAAAGAGAGATTGAGGGGGGGAATTGGCAAGGCAGGATGGGAAACGGATGATGCAGTGAGTGCCCTGCGAAGGCCCGTGGGAGCCGGCAAGGACTAACAGGGGCCGGCCCTGAGTGTGGATAATGGGGAGGGCTTGATGGTTAGGCCATGCTGACCAGGGTCTGCCATCCATCCAGCCTCATTAATGTACTCTCACACACTCACACACACATATTCCACACATAAGTCCGACAAACTGAACTTTGCAAAGTCTACAAAGTTTGTCCTGGTGTTATTTCACATTTTAGCATGGTGTCTACACTGCTAAGAGTGTTCACGCACCTATTTAAATAAATTATTTCAATTGTTTCATTCACTTCCATGACCACAGGTATATAAAACAAAGCAAAAAAAAAACAATTAAGGAAGAATAGGTCACTGTGCCAATAGTCATGAAATGTCCTCACTACTAAATATTTCACATGTCAACTATCAGAAGAAGTGAATGGGAATGTCAAAAACTAAGGTGGTAGGTCACAGAAAATGATGGATGGACAGTCGCTACAGGCCTCCAGATTGGCCTTCAGATTAGCTCAAAAACTGCATGTAGAGAGCTTCATGAAATGGGTTTCCATGTCCAAGGTGTAAAGCACGTCACAACTCTAGAGAATTGTGGTGAGTCTGGATGAGTCTGGGTTTGTTGCTTGCCAGAGAATGGTACTTATCCAACTGCATTGTGCCAAGTGTGAAGTTTGGTATGGTGGGGGGGGATATGTTTTTGGGAGATGGGGTCAGCTACAAAGTTCCAGTGAAAAGTCCATGAAGACATGGACAACCTAAGAACTTGTCTGGCCTGTACAGAGACCTGGCCATGAATTAGAGCAGAAACTACAAGCCTTCTCGTCCAACGTCAGAATCTGACCTCACAATTGCGCTTCTGAAGGAATTGTCATAAATTCCCATGGACACACTCTGGCCTTCCCAGAAAAGCTGTTATGGGCCCAGTCCACATGAACACATGCATTTTTTAAATGGATTTTCCCATCTTTGTTAATTGAAAAAAAACCATATCCAAACAGATTGTTTTAAATCAAATTTTCTAAATATTTTGAGTCACATGTCAAACCAGTAGGTGACTACATAACACAGCCACATTGGCCAATCAGAAGCCTTAAAAAGTTGTCTAAAAGTTGCTGACAACTTTCTTAGCATCACTCTAGAATATAATAAAAACAATAAAACTGTTTTGGCATGTAAGCAGTCTGTTTAGAAATGTCCACTATTGTAGCTGATATAAACAAAGAAGACCATGGCACACACTCTGACATCAAATAAGGATGATAATGGTGAACACCTGGCACTACAATAGTGAAATATAATAAAAGTCAATGGGTCAGTGTGTGGACAAAAAGTCAAAACGCATATTTAAAAAAAATCCTGTGTAGTTGCGAACAGTGGGCCGACATCATATTGAACCCTATGGATTAAGAACATGAGGTTCATATGGGTTTGAAAATAAGCCCATTAAAAATGTTTGACTCATGACAGTACATGGTCATCACTTGATGGATCACCTCTCTCCAATGCCCTTGGTGATGTCTAGCTTGTAGCCCACTCCAGTCATCAAAAAAGTAAATAACAGTAGTTTGTTTGCTAAAGCTGCTAAGGAAAAAGACATTGCATGAATGCAGAGAACATAAGGTCCCTTATTATCTACAAACACAAGTGCACTAGTAAGTTCACTCCTCCTTACTGATTAGTCTACACCAGCCAAATGAGGCCTGGAGCTCAAGGTCTGGCATGGGCATAACGGGGCAGACTGGGACACAGGGATGAATAGAAGAAGGAGACGGTGCCCACTGGGCCATGGATTGGAGTGGATATCTTGGCCGGCCGGCCTCAGGGCGAAGTGGACAGTGACCGACAGGGTCCAGCGCTCCTCCTGCTGCTAAATGGACTGACCGGCCATATGCCCAGCACCGCCGGCTTTACATCACTGTCACTGCATGGCTGGGGGTGAGGCTACATGGAGTGACCGTCAGAGTAGGGGGGCTTATGGGAGATTTAGGTCATCCCATCACCTCACCTTTTTCATTTCTGGAAAGATGAAACCAGATATATTGGTATGAGAAGGCTATTAACCTTACTCTAACAACCAACATGACTCTTCTACCCCCCACTAAGACCTATATGCACATGTGGCTTATAGCTTAGAAAGATAAATGCTGCAGGATCTGGGCAGGATGGAGCTGACCCCAGCTGCCCATTGTAGCCTCACAAAGGTGAATTACACACAGACCTGGCCTCCTCAGAAGAGAAGAAAAAGTCAGTGAAATCAATTATGCAATTCAGCAGAAAGAACTCGAGACTTTACTGCATGGATAAAGGCATTACATTTGTGGATGTGCATAAACAAAGCAAAGAACCAAGGAATGCCAGCTCTTGGACACACTTTCCCATTCAATGGTTGATTTGATTTCGTTTCTACATTGTTCACACCTCCAGGCTATGTAACGGCTATTTGAACAACAAAGAGGAGTGATGCGTCATATGACCCGGCCTCCTTAATCACCTGACCTAACCCCTATTGAGATCATTTGAGATGGGTTGGACCACAGAGCGAAGGTGAAGCAGTCAACAAGCGCCTTCACCTTATGAAGCTGATTCAGAAAATGCCAAGACTGTGCAAAGCTGTCTTCAAAGCAGAAAGCTACTTTGAAAATGTAATGATAAAACATATTCTGGTTTATTAAAAACTTTTTTAAATGACTATATAATTCCATGTTCCTTCATGTTTGTATGCTGTACTATGCCCTAACTTCTGACTGATAGGGATCACCACAGTGGATCGTGCTCTGCATTATACAGTAATATATTTATATAACCAGTTATCGTTCAAACAGATTAATGACAAACACAGAGGTTTATATATATCTATATTTATATATATCTAAAAACTAGAATAGGAATTAAAATAGAATTTAAAAAACGCTGATGTGATAATTTTGAAGTGGTCTCTTATTTTTTCCTATGACTGTATATGGTAGAAATATACACACACATATAAATATATATGTTCTAACAGCCGATTAGAAGGATTTCATCTGAAATTAAAATGTGATATTCAGCTTGTACTCTGAACGTATAATAGAGGGTGAACTGAAGTGTGAACTAACCTGGAGCTCAGTCTGGAAGAAGAACTTCTGCGGACACTGGGAGCAATCATAGATCTTGTCCTCCTGTCCATGGACGGCGAAGATGTGCTGCTGAAGCTTATTGGCCTGGACAAACACTGGGGATGAAAGAAGAAGAAGAAGAAGGGGGAAAAACATGATTTTCTAAAAACTTTTAGTCACCGTATGCTCAGGAGTGATGTTAGATGACCTGTGAGGAGAACCAATGATTGAATTGATGGCCAGTCATGTACTATAAGAAAAAAAACTAGAACTACCAATTTTAGCACAGGAGAATGTACAGTCTTGTGAAAATGATGCAAGGCAACACTCGGGGCAATAAGTTCCCAGAGTCTTTGAGAGAATAGGGGATGACAAAGAAATGGAAGAGATGATGGAAGCTGTAGGTAGGCTAAACTATGCCCTCCAGGACTTGCTGTATTTATCAATAAATCATCGTCCTTTTTTTCCTCCGGACTTTCAATTCGGTCCTTGTGCATTTCTGGCCTTTTTTCATTTCAGTAAACTTACCTTTGCTATGTGTGTAGACAGTATAAATTATTAAGACTCCCAAGAGGAGAGATGGTCTCTCACTTATTCATAAGGTGCACAGGAGTCTAACTTTAAAAGAGGACCGAGTAGCTACATTACATGGACAGTGGGAGCAACCAGTGATGAGGACAAATGTACATAATTTGACATTTATGGTATAAAACACACACGTCAACCTTAAGGCCCTTGGGTCACCATTGGCCTGAAGTTAATTTTTTCCAGTTTGCCAGTATTTAGGACGGACACTGGTGACACTACAGTAACCCCATAATGTATCATATTAGATATTTTAGCATTAGACTATAGCAGTTTGTATAGTTTTCCTGAAAAACCCAAAGTGTACAATTAGATACATATGTTCCTCCCTTTGTTTGATTATTCACAAACTGTGTGCACCAGAGGACCTTTATGTAAGACAATCATTGATTTTTCAAGAATCTTTTTTAACCAAATTTGGTGAATAGGGATTTTCCATTATCCACACCAACGTCAAGAGTCTGAACTCCTCAGTTCGGATCTCGGTGTTTCCAGTTAGCTGGACGCCACCCTAGCCACTAGGATGCACAAAGTAGTGCGTTGTAGTGCCAGTTCCAAGCCTGGATAAATAGGTTTGCATTAGGTATGGCATTGGGGACAAAAACTATGCCAAAACAATAATGCAGATCACAATGTGGCGACTCCTAATGGAAGCAGAAGAAAGGATTCATGTATAGATTTAAATTAATATATAAAAGTATATCCTAATAATCCCTTGATATGCACTGTGTTTAAACTAAGCTCTGTCAACTCAAAGCAACCATTCATATATTTTTTATTTTTCATTAATTTCTTCATAAGCTCCAGCACCCCTTCCCAACCCTAATTAGGATAAGGGGATTAAACAAACTAAACTGAGCTTATTTCTTCATTTTGTATTTAGTTATACATGTATGAACCAAATTTATGTATTTATTCATTTATATAGTGACCCTTTCTTAAATTCATTGATTTATTCATTAATCAGTTTGTATTGACTTGGATGCATGGTGACATTCATGACAGGATCAAACAGACAATTTTTTCAGCTTCAGTTCATCTCACGGGTGTTCTTTGGACCGTGGGATGAAACAGAGCCAATGATGCACATGGAGCATTAAGCAAGTATATGTTCCTCCCTTGAACTAATCCAGCTCTACAGTCTTCCATAAAACTTGCTTATGTTATTTTGCCCCTGTTTGCATCTGATTTTGTACCCATCAGCCCTTGGTAAACCAGAGCCAATCTCAAACACAGCACAAGCGATGCACATAAAGATGGGAGGCAGAAAAGTCACTCCAAACAGGGTAGATTTAAAACACCCAGGCCTTTAACTCCAGCCAATAACGTTGACAACCTCAAATAATTATTTCTGATTCCCAAATGTTAGTTGACAGGCAGTTCAAAGTGACTTTCACAACAGACCTCCAGCCACACGCACACCC
>JAYDZF010000007.1:16519583-16530857 GCA_034509105.1 Microcambeva barbata | reverse complement strand
TTTGTACAGGCCAATAAAAATCGGCAAAACCAATGTCCAATTACCAAATTTTAAAGATGACAATTTCTGGTAGAGCATTTTCAAAATTGCTGCCTGTCTAAACAAAGGGTCAGGCATATAAGAAGAAAATGACTTCTAAATGAAGAAAAAACAAGTACACAAAGAAGCACAAGAAAGCTTGAATAATGATGATTAGTTAAAAATAACCCAAGCCAAAACTGGTAGATCAGATAGGCCTAATTTACTAATAAGATAAGTAACAAAAACTAGACTTACTTTAGGTACAGGTGATGCTTCAGCCACTTTCTTAGCTGCGCTTGTCTCTGGGCTCATTTCAGGATGGTCAACCTGAACGTGGTTTTCCAAATCCTCCAGAGTCTCAAACTTGACTGCACACTCTGGGCAGCGAAGTCCAGAAGCCCCCTTTTCCCCCAGTTCCTGAGGAGTCGCCACCCCACTTGGTGACTGACCATTAGTGCCTCGGCTCATGCAGCCAGCACACAGCCCAAAGGGCAGGCCATTGACATCCAGCTTAACCAGATCCTGCTTATTTTTGAACTCTTTCAGACAGAGAGCGCACTTGTAGAGCTTGTGAGTGGGCAACTGGCCATTGGGAGACGACGAAGCAGAACCTCCTCCACCACCGCTTCCTCCTGATGAGGAGAGCTTTTGCATGTGAAAAGTGCCATGGATCTTCAGCTCCAATGTGGAAGTGACAGTCTGCATGCACACCACACAGCGGAAGCCTGTCAGGGAGTTCCTCAGGTCGGGATGCATCTGGCAGTGTTCAATAAACTCTTCTTCACTCTGGAGGGGCATTTTGCAGATGCGGCAAGTGCCTGTATCAAGGCTCTTGCTGTGAGTGACCTTGTGCTCTGTGAGTGTAAGCAGAGAGGGGAAACGCTCACCGCAGATGGGGCACATGTAGTGCTTGGCTGGTCCACGATGAGTTTGGGCATGTTCCCTCAGGCCATTCTCTGAGAAAAAGGTTCTTGAGCAGACATTGCACTTGTGATTGCCCTTGATGAAATCTGCCTTCTTTTTGCGTGATCCTGCATCATCCTCCCCAGGTTTTATATTATGATCGCGCAACCTGTGATTCTGGAGCAGGGACTCCATGGTGTATGCCGCACCACAGATGTCACAAGCGTACATTGGTTCAGAAGCATCCAGCTCTTCCTCTCCTCCACTGGCTTCATGGCTGTTTGCAGTGTCCTGGGCTTTTAAAAGCATGTTCTGCAAGTCAGCCTGTTCGACCACTGCAGCAGAACCTCCCCCTCCTCTTTTAGAGCTTTGACTCACCCCATTTGGAGTTCCATTCTGGCTCCCTCCAATTCCATTTCCATTTCCTCCATCAAACATACAGTGCTTCTCTCTAAGATGCTTTTCGAGCAAGGCAATGGCATGGAATGCCTTTCCACAGATGCGGCAGTTGAATTTTTTACTGTGAGTGGTGATATGACATTGGAGCTCCACCTCTGTCCCAAAACTCTCCCCACAGAATATGCACTTGCGGGCTTTGCCTGAAACCCCAGGTACAGTGGGTTGACTCAGGTGACTGTGCTTCACATGCACCTGAAGCTCACTTTCCTTGCGAAAGTCCCATGCACATGCAGTGCAGCGGTACATCTTCTTCTCATTACTGTGCTTGACAGCCAAATGGACTTGAATGGAAACTTTGGAGTCAAAGACCTCTTGACACAACGTGCAGTGGTAGAGCACAAAAGTGTGCATATCCAACAAGTGCTTCTGCAGGTCATCCACAGAAGAAAACTGCTTGTCGCAGCTCTCGCAGACATACTGTGTGGAAGTGGTGGTGTAGTGGATGGTCAAGTGCTGCAGAAGGGACTCCTGAGAGTCAAAGTCCTCTTTGTTGCACTGAGGACAGGACTGTCTTCTCAGCAGGAGCTCCAGATGGGACTTGAGGTGCACTTGGAAGCCTTCAAAACTTGTGAAGCGAAGGTCACACTGGTTGCAGGGGTAGTCCCCGTTTGCGCTAGCTGTAATGTTATCATTGGTGATCCTGTGGCGTTTCGGGGAGGATATTTCCACATCGGAAGAAGCGGGGCTCAAGTCTGCCACTCGTACTTTGCGCTTGTTGTTGGCTAGAGGGATGTTCTTGTGGTTCTCTTTAATATGCTTGGTGAGTTTGAGAAGGGAGCCAAAGATGGGAGAATTGGTGCAATAAGGACAAGAATACACTTCCATAAAGGACTGTGAGGGCTGCAGTACGGGGGATTCCATCTTGGCCACACCACTACCACTGTTGCAGTGAGTTTGCTGTATGTGCTCCGTGAGGGAGGATTCTGTTAGGAAACCCATGGAGCACTGATTACAGAAGAAAGCATGGTTGCCCTCTAGAGTCGTAGATCCAGCTACTACACCACTGGGTAAGCAATGAGAAACACGGATGTGCTCTTGCAGGCTGTTGATGTCAGCGAACATGTCCGGGCAGTAGTTGCAGTGAAATGCAGACACGTTACTGAACTGCAGAAGAGGAAAGTTAGATGCGGAGCCCCCATTAGATCGATGAGCTTTCCGAACATGCTCATTCAGATTGTACAAAGTCGGGAGGGTCTCCAGACACATTTGACAGGTATGACTTTGCTGAGGTTTGTCTGCATGAATTGTCTTCAGGTGTATCTCCAGAACTGCCAGGCTGTTAAAATCTCTCTTGGAGCAGTAAGGGCAACTATAGTTTACCTTTCCTGACCAGCTTCCATCATCGTGGTCTGAGCCCTGGACTAATTTGCGTCTTCCCTGCACCGGCTTGAGAGTTGAATCTGGGGTTGATCCTCTCTCAAGTGAGGCACTGGAGTCAGGAGTGGCACTGCTCATGGATGCCACGCTTCCCAATACTGGGTCGGGACTGGCACTGTGGTTGCTGGAGTCAGGCTGGCGGTGGCTGTCAAGGTGGCAGTAGACCTCCTCTACGGATGTAAACTGCTCTGCACACATGGGGCACTTGTGTTTCTTGTTGGCATGGGTTCTGTCAATGTGTGTGAGAAGGGTTCCTTCATCGGTGAAGATCTCTGGACAGTGAATGCACTGTAGTTCGGCACGATCTGAAAGCTGGGGGTGGCGAGTCAGGACGTGCTTCTCTAACTCATCCGTCTGACTGAAGGTCTCCTCACAGTAATCACACATATACAGGTCCTGGTCTTGTTCTGCCATTTCACCTGTAGAACTGTCATGCTTGCCAGGATCCTTTTTCGCCACGTGCTCCTTGTTTTTCCTGTGGGCCTGCATGTGACTCTGCAGAGATGAGGTGGAGGAGAAGCCCCGTTTACAAATGCTGCACTTGAAGGGCTTGCTGGAGCTGTGCGTCTTCAGGTGTATTTTGAGGTGATCGCTACGTGAGAAGGCAGCCTCACACTCCTGGCAGCTGTACTTCTTGTCACCAGTGTGCAGCTTGACGTGCCGATCCCTGCTGCGCTTGTGCTTGAACAACCGACTGCAAAAGGTGCACTTGAAAGGCAGCTTGTCGCTGTGAATCTGCTCGTGGCGCTTTAGGTAGCTGAGGCGGCTGAAGGACTTGTCGCAAAACTGGCAGGGATAGGGAAGGCCGGAGCCTCCTTCCTCCTCCCCTGTGCCCAGATCACAGCAGCCATCTCCTAGCATCTGCGACGGTGATGCCACGTCTTTGCTGGAGGGAGAGGATGCCACCCAGGAGAGCCCAGGGTCATCATCACCATCTGCAATAGAAATCACAGACAACATTAAAATGACTAAGACTGACTGAATGACTGAAAGATCTGCATGAAGACAAATTTAATACAGCAAATCCACATGTAAAATATAAATCGGGACAGACAGCAAACATCCTCACCTCATTTACAACTTTTTTTTATGTGTATATATTATGTTTTATTTTTAGTTAACTGAAATGCCTCAGAAATTAGAAACATACTGACAGGAGAGTATATTCACCAACAGTAAAATTCACACTTGAGGCCAATCTCCTGCATGGAGAGTCACTTACTGATCTCCGAATTTCTCCACCTCAGTACAGGTGCCCCAGCATACTAAGTAGGGTCTGCACTCAGCATCAAAAGCCCAGTCCCCATTTTTGATCTGGTCTCAATTCACAACAACGTCTGACTTACACAGCGCGTCATGTATTTAGCACCTCAGCTAACAGCCATCAAATGATAGCATACGACAGAGTTCATGTCTTATTGAGCAGGATGCTCACTGTGAATTGAAATCCCACTGTGGGCCAGACAGAAACAGAATATTTAATCTTTGATTGATTGTATATTTACTCCAAACGTGCTGAAAAACCTTTACATCTCACATTCTACATTTTCCCTGAGACTTCTCCGTCCCCAGGAATTCTATTCAAACACGTAACAGAAGCACAAAATAAATGTTAATAATTTTTTCTCTTTCATCAGCATAAACTGTTCTCGTTGCAAATAATCATTCCTCTATATGATTTAACTGCCATGCGTGAGCATTATTTTCATGAAAATAAATTCATGTGATGAATCGATCCACTTTAGAATGGAGGTGCTCTGCAGAACAAATACACCTCTGTGGGGCATCATGAGTAGACTTTTGTAAAATCCATGAATTATGAATTTACCTCCAAGCAAGCCACTCTAACAATAGAGATATCAATATAAGTAGCAGTGTCATGTTCATCATTACAAAAACGCGTATAGTGTTGCCGAAACAAAAAGAGAAGCAGGTGGCAAATATAGACATGGATCGTGAAAAGCAGATAGACACCAAGAACGGTTGATAGTCACACAAAAGTGTACTTGGTTAATACATACACCTGTAAGGAAATGAATTGAATTATATGGTGTATAAATCGGCTGGGTAAAAACATATACATACAGCAATGTTTGTTTTTAATTTAGAAGTGTGGGTTATTATCTGATGTTCTTAAACTTCGTAGCATTCTTAATTCCCCAGGTTTACATCTAGTGTGGGCACAACTGGTAGTGCCTGCAGCAGACAAAGTTGGCCATCAAGTCTGCTGGATAGGAACTGATACAGTTCCTATCCAGTACAGATAAAGCAAATAAAAGTAAATAAAATAAAAAAGATGATCAACTACAGTTGGGACCAGCACTAGAATGCTTTTCAAGGTTTATGCATCCTACTGGCTATGGTGGCACCTAGCTGACCAGTATAAACTGCGGGTTTCGAACGGGGACAGACTGTCTTCCTAGCGAAAAACCCCACCACTTATTATATACACTAATATGTTACATTACTTAAGTAACTGTATGTAAATTTTGATCTAGGATAATTATTGAAACCCTTACAAAAATCACAATTAACTTAAAATGTTCCATCACATTGTCCAATCAAACCACACCTTTGCTTCCTACTCCAGTCATGACACTCCCTCACTTCACAAGCTTTTTAGTCCATGTCAGGACAAGACACTTCACAACCAAAAAAAAAACAAGTGACAAGGGGGTAACAGTGCCATGTGGCCCAATGAAAGAGCCCAAAAGAAAAGCACAAAGACACAACCGTGGTGAATTCTTTAGCAACACAATAATACTACAGCCCATGATCTGGACACTGTGGTGTCAAAGAAAGACTAGGACACTGTAAGGGGGAACATTTACCCTGACCAACAGGTAAGTTTTCCAGCTGTGGGACAGATTCTCATGCTACCACCAAACAAGAGGAGCTAGAGAAAGAAAAAAATCCATTTAATGTGGTCATTCTGGCAAATTATAAATATATTAATGCTTATTTGATCTGTCTAACCACAAGAGGATGAGAGAAATCACTTGAAAAAATGAGGAGATTATAGTCATTAAATAGCCTTAATCCTCAGAAGTATGGCTGTCGGAAAATGGGAGATCACATGGCTTTTAGTGCGCTTTTGTCATCCATAAACCAAGAGACTTGGCAAGAGCGATAAATAGTATAAAAATATTTAGTGAAAAGTTAAATTAGAAAAGAAACAAAGAGAAAAAAACTAAATCAAGGTTATTTGCGAATACTGCTATTTTATACCCTTTTTCCCAACCGTACATTTCAATTTGCCAGTCTTTCTTGTCCCTGTGTCCATCTTTCATTTCGTGACTTATTAGCAAACTATCCTGGCTCCTTCCCTGCAGCGCTGGCTTTTGACAAACTCATACATCCCAGGTGGAAGGGTGGAGCACAGGACCGAAGGGTGTCGCATGGAAAAATATCCATACTTTAATGTCTCGAGGTAGGCTCGCCACCCTGCCTTGATCTTACACCTGATAATTGGTGAACAAGCTCACAAAAGAACCCATCGAACATGCCTGATTGGTGGACGTCTCACTAATGGAGGTTTGAGAGTGCCTCTCCCTCCCTGTTCACACCCCCATGCCGCCGATAGACCAGGCCAGAGTCGGACCACGCTGGCCTGGCTAATAGGCTGGCCAATCTGCCAACATGCCAGGCTGGAATTGTGGCAAAAAGCAGTAATGAAGATGTGCCCAGTCTGACGTCTTGTCTCCTCCTCATCATCAGACATAAAGACAGAGGAAGAGTGAGAGAGGTAGAATAAAAGAATAAATGAGAAGGAGAATGATCTTCATTTTTCACCACCGCCTGAACCAGCCTGGGGCCAGCTCTTTGGTGAATGTCAGTCTGGCTGGTGTGTGATCATTAAGGTTTGGACACATTCAGAAGTTCTACCAACTGACAACACAAAGCTCTGAATCCCCCTTTATTAAAGAGATTAAACTGATATAAAACAATTCATCATACAATTGCAACAATCTTCCAGAAGTTTCCAGACTTATTTTATTACACAGAACAGGGAATGACCACTCCATGTTTGGAAATGCTCTGATTCTGGCCATCACAATTTGGCCCTTGCTCTTTTTCCTGCTTCTAACATTAACTCTGTGAATAAAATGTCCACTTGTTACCTGATATATTCCACCTACTACCAGGGCAGTGTAACCCAATGGTTAAAGTACTGGACTAGTAATCAGATAGTTGCTGATTGCTAAAATTGTCAGTGATTTTATACTGGGATGGAGCCAACAGGACAATGACCTAAAGCATACTCCTACCAGATACTTTGATAAGAAGATAGTGTTATTTTGCTTTACTTTTAGACACAACCTTTGTAGGCAATACGTTTTCTATCAACCAGTGTTTTACACACTGAATAACTGTCTAAAGTTTTCTAGTTTTTCAAGTCTTTATTCCACTGGTAGACACACACCTGGATACTTCTTGATGGCTTGCTTTTAAAAGATAGGTCCATGTTTAAGATATAATAGCAGTGTTTACATCCAAGAATGACCAAAATTAGCTCAGATTAATGAGTCAAATCTTTCCCTAGTCACATTTTCGCCCCACCACTTACTTCACCTTTCATTCTGGCCCCCTGCCCATGCCTCTACCATTCTCAGCATTCTTCCAACTCAGCCCTGTTCCCCTGGCCTTCTGCCTACTGCCCCGGGTGAGAGAGCCGCACTACAGGAGGCAGAAAAACAACTTTTACCCTTAGTTCCCACATGATCACCCAGTATACTAGCTACACAAAACAAAAAATGTAGACAAATCTTGATACATCTTCTCTTGACACATAAGAATTATGATAATTTTATAATATTTATTATTTGTGGCTTTTACAACCTGATATCGCAGGAACTTAAAGCTTGGGCAGGTATCATTTGATGTCTTCTTTTTTTCCATGCCTTTAAAGAACAAACCAGACAGCTTACAGAGCAAGAATTAAAGACTGGTAAAGACCAAAGCAGAAGGGGGTATCAGTCTTTTCTGAGGCAAAAGGCACATGCACATTCATGCACAAAACTCCAGTTTGTTTTGAAGTTCACACGACTCTCCTATTAAAGTGAATGAAGTCAGTCAGGGATCAAATCCTGAGGGATATTCACCCACAAATCACTCACAGACATGGTCACAGAACAGGCGGTCTGTCAAGGGCCAGAGTCCTGGCGGACACACAAACACACATGATGCCCACAGTCCATATGTAGCACTTGGCACCCAAAAGAATCTAAAGCAGCCGGCTTTGTTCCCAGGGCAGAAGGTGAAGGGCAGGGGACCGGAGACCCAAAGCTGGGGACACTACACCAGCTGAGAATTGCCCCCAGAATACCCCCACTCCAATCCATATATACCCGTGAGAGGGTGGCCAAAATGAGGGCAAACTGAACAGATCCAGAACAGGCCTGCAGAGAGTCAGCTCAGTGTCAGAATCGAATCAGCAACAAGAATCAGGGACACCTCCCAAGTGATCAAATGCAGGTAAAATAAATTTCTTAAACACACTGATGTTCCTAAAACAGGTGCATCTTTAATGAGCCCAGTACCTTCCTAAAAGGTATCTGTGACTAATATGCTGAAGAGACAATTCGATGTAAGGGTAAGAGAGAAGACAAATCAAGGTTATGTAATGACAAGGGCACTGGCAGTGGTTAAGAGGCGTTTGACTCCAATGCAGTGTGGTGTGTGTTAACGGTGGGGGCCTGCACCGTTAAACAGCTGCACATTAATTACATGTGAAGTGTACCAAAACAAGTCTCTCCTCTGCTCTGGCGTCAGCAGGCTAAGACATCTGGCTTCTGCTCCAGCTCTTTACGGTACGTCTTCTTCAGCACCGTCTTCCCTCCGTTTTTCATGCTGCTCCTCATTTTCTGCCCGATCCGTCTTGTTTACCCCCTTCAGACACAACGCATCCTTTAACATTTGTTTGCTCTATCTTATACTCCTTTGATGACCGTCTCACGTAGTCTCAGATGCTCCCGCTCTCGTATGAGCATCCGAGTTACCTCTACACACACAGTCAATGGGAAACAGCTGTCTACCCAGCCATGCATGGTACCCGGGTACCAAAAACCTCACTTACCCCCACCCTCACCCCACTTAGCCTGATCCAGCACACCTGGAATGAAGAAGCGCAAAGACGCCTTTAGCAGAGTCAATAGAACGATATTCCTTGTTCTGATGTGTGTGTACACACTGGAGCAAGGGGTTTCTTAAAGATCAGATGAGATTGTCTGCCATTTGGCCCTCTTTGATCAGACAGATGCTGCAAAGTGTCAGATTAAGGCTCACCTCCTCCCCCATTACCTCTCGTTGCCTGTCTTCTCCGATCTTGGTTTCCAAGCACACAAACACAGTGAGTTGAAACACTGATGCTGAATTCATACAGAATCACCTGGAGGAAACGTGTAATGTGTCCTATCATGAACGTTACTAATGTATTGTTACAATCCCAATAAAAAAACAAAGATATAAAAGCAGTTTAATACGCATACATATCAGCACTGTGTACGAAGAGACACACCCTAATCAATGCATTTTATTTGTCTTGTGCAGGCCACATCAATCATCCAGGAGAGGTCCTAATTGCATCAGTTATTAGAGATAAAAAAAACCTATTCAGCAAATTCCCACCCCTGTGTTTATGGACGGTAGCTCATCTATGATCATCTCTTATTTTTCTGAACTCAATCAGCCAAACCTCATTGTTAAAAATAGTTGGTATGCCTGCAGGCTGCAACACTACAGGGTGTGGGGGCTATTAGATAATGTGTAATTCTGACTCAAGTGTGTGTGTGTGTGCGTGTGTGCTTTTGTCCTCAACACAAACACTGTAACACAAAAGCATTGTGTCTCTACTGTAGTTAGATTTTTAGCGGGTTAACTGAGTAACCTGGCCTATTTAATTTGATACCTGACTTAGGTTGTAGGTTGGTATAGATGACTATGTCATGACAGCTTAATATACACAAAGTGAGCATTTATTAATAACAATTCCTTAGTTTATGCACCCACCTCACTAAAAAGACTCCCAGATGTAACTCATGATTATATGTGTCTGTCATTTGGAGATTTTCTGTGTGTTTACAGTCTGTCTGGGACCAGCCCACCCCCTCTACAGGAAGCTAAATAAAACTGCAACTGCTATATACAAAGGCAGATTGGGCTGGTACATGATGGAGATTAGCAGCAAGAAACTCAATGATTAAAGTGGGGGATGCAATGGTTTCCCCAAGAGGCTTAAGAGCCCAAGAGATCCCCAACACAGACAGACAAGCCAGAAACCTCAGGCCCAGACTGGAACCCCATAAGCTATAAAAGTCCTCTGGGAGTAAAGGGGTAAGAACGACACCTGGACCTACTATTAGTGCAGACACATGCAGACAGACACTCATGCCAGATTAAGATTGCATATATTTGTGACCACTAGACCTACACGATCCAAAGTGACTTACATTACAGTGTACATCCTGAGCAATTGAAGTTTGAGGGCCTTGCTCAACGGCCCAAAAGAAGCAACCTGGCAGTAGTGGGGCTAGAAACTGCCACCTTGGGATTATTAGTCCAGTACCTTAACCACTAGGCAACTGCTTCTCCACAAACAATCATCCACAAACAGGCACAAATCATGGGTAGTTAGTCATAGTTAGCCACAATACAACTGAAGCTATGATACCATTACATCTGATAAATCTGAATTATTCAAACTCAAATAAGATCAAATAAACTTGTAATGGGCCACTAAAACAACACGCTATTCACACATATGCTGTATAGGGTGAAGGAGACACCTGGTGTGTAGTAGAAAGGGTGGGAAGGATAATTACTGTGGTATTACACTGCGCACTCCCCAAGGGGACACCAGAGCACCCAGCCAGGTTCAAGGACAAGCAGAAGTGCCCCCACGTCCCTGTTATCTCTCCTGCAGTCATGTCCTTCTCTAAAGCATCACACATGCACATCATACAAATCTTTTTCTTCAATGGATTGAGTTATATTGAAAAGAAATACAAATATTCAATCATATCATTTATAATTATTTTTATTTAATTGTTAAATTAATTATATTATAATATTAAATAGTTCAAATTTTATTTTATTATAGTATTATTATAGAAATAAATATATTTTATTGAAACAAACATATGCTATGTTATTTTCTTATCATATTTAAGATTTTTTCATATGTTTATTTTTTTTAAATATTCAAATGTTATTTTTATACAAGTATATTGTAAAGAAATATTAAAAAATGTTGCATACCATAAAATTTATTTAGTAATTATTTATTTATTTAAAAATTGTATTTAATTTTATAATACTTTCGCACATAGAAATGCATAAAATTAAAACAAAAACATGCTGTATTTCATATACATTTTTTTAATTATATTTTTATATATTTTTATTTGTATGTAGTGTAATTCTATGTAATATTTTAATATTCTTTATTTTACACCCAACATATTACAAACATATTTTTAATATTGATATGCTGTTTACCGTACATCACCCACCTCT
>JAYDZF010000007.1:16352667-16362718 GCA_034509105.1 Microcambeva barbata | reverse complement strand
AAATAGAACCTCAGATGAGAGCCGAGGTGGTTCATGAATCCTACCAGGCAAAGCAAACTGTGAGGAGGCCTTGGGGATGACCAGGACCCACTGGAGGGATTTTATCTCCCAGCTGTCATGTGAACATCTATAGATTCCACTAAAGAAGCCGGTAGAAGCTGCAGTAGAGAAAGATTCCTAAACAAGCAGAAGAGAGGATGATGATGACGATGAAGATAAACAAATTGTTGTGTAGTTGTGTATAACTAAGGTCGCATTAATAACACTCTTCTGTATGACAATTACAGATGTAAAAAATAATTGACACTTTTATGAGAGGCACCTGTACGTTTCTGTAGGTTTATTAACACCAACATTGACATAGCTTACACTCTAGGCTAAGTCAAACTAATGGTGCTTTTTTACTTAGAGATATTCAAGAGGCATAATGAGCAGCTACACTAGATGTTTAATCTGTTATCCTCTGGTTCATTTACATTTTCTTTTTCACAAATTGTACCCTTAGTGCTATCTTAGCAATAGACCCACTGTTAGAATTGGCTTTAGTCATTTTGTAGGTGCATTAAAATTAACAATGACACAAATGTCAAATTCATATAGTAAGATGAAGATCAAGACACTTTTTTTGTGAAAATCTGAAGGGTTTTCAACTTTCTCATGTGACTGTAACCTTTAATAATACTGTAAAGTTCAAGAATTCTGTATAAGAATTACAGATGTAAAAATGACAAACACTCTAGGCTATGTCTAATCTAATTTTACTAAAGCTTTCCTGCATTTACTGGCTTACTGGGATGATTTTTTTTATTACTGCGGTGAATCAGATAACATTTCTCAGATTTCCAGATTCCGCTCTGTTGAGTGATTTATGATGAACATACATGCTCTGTACAATGTAAACACAATCATACAACCCAAAGTGGCTTGAAAAAGAGATCAGTCATTTAACCTAGCATTGCTGTTGGCAGCCGCTCCTAAAAAAATATTTAAATTTTTTTTTATCTAACCACTGATCCACCTATCCTGGTGCACTGACCTTTCGAAAGAACAGAGGGGTTGTGTGGAATTGGCAAGGGTCACTGACCACTGGGGTCCTGCTGGCAGACAAGACACAGGTGGAGTAATTCCAAACAAACATTATGACCCATCTCTGTCTTGATATGTCCCTTGCAGCTGGCCTCTCTCTCCAGTCTTCACAGCCTCATCATGTTGGGATTTCCAAGATTCAGTGAATCACACAGCAACTATGAGGAGTGATAACATTCAAAGAGAGCAGATGAAAACCAATTAGCATGCTCTGCAAAACAATTAGAGCTTGTGGAGAGCACAGCTGATCAAACACTGACCCCCTGGTGCATTCTCAAACCGTCCAGTGTCTGCAGTCAAGGCTCCACCCAAGCTGTGGCTTTTTCAGCATTATATGTAATCTTGTATGTGTAATCTTTTGTGGTTAACATAGACCAGTTTACAACTGTTACAGCCATGTAGTGTAAACTAAGCAGAAGCAACCAATGTTCAGATCACTGTACACAGCATTAAACTTTTAGTAATTGTGGTTTTCACATTACGTATCAGATCAGCGATGGTCTCGTCTCAGAAAATATTTTATGTCACAAAACGAGACTTGATGAAAAAAAAAGTGAGTTGGGATGCATTATTTGAGCAGTGTGGCTTGCTCAGGGGCAGAAGAGTGGTAACTTGCCAGTGTTGGTCCTTGAACTGACAACTTTCTGGTTACTAGTTCAGTAATTTAAACCCAGCCAAAACCACTGAGGTACAATTGCCCTGGATGTAAAATTTTTTTTTTCTTAATCATTTTGCCATAATGCAATGCATAATGCAATTTTGGTATTATGGTCATTGTAAAGTTTGTTTGAGAGATAGCGTATTCTGAGAGAAACTATATACAGCAAACCCCTGGTTTTTGTGAGTGTTCCAAGAGCACCTGCAATTTAAAAAAATGTGATGTTTGATTGCAATAAAAATACATATAAATGCATATGTGTATAGTTTAAACACTTAAGGTCCTACCCTGAACAAAGCATGTTGCAATAGGCATTGCTAGTTTACACCTGCCTGCATCTTTGAAATAGCAACAGTGTTTCCGCTGATGGGTTAATATATTAACGCCTATATCTTTTCACACTGTACACATATTTTACTGATTTCTAATTACCACTGACCTCGTGTGTGCTGCTCTATGACAGTTAAATGGGCTGTAGGGCAGTTAGGTGGCCTATAGGGCATCAAATGCGCTTACGTGTTTTAAAATGTTTTGGAATTCCTTCTGCTGTGTATTTCTAGTTCTTACCAAAGGACACTGGTGATATTCAGTAACAACTTGGCCACTTCAAAATACTGCTTTGAATGCAGAGTAACACACATTAACAGATCTGGATCACTGATAATACTGTTGAATAATACAACTTAAATGGGCAACCAGGTTTATCTCCAGAGAAATGATTTCTTCTTACGTACAGAATTCCCACATGTCTATAAATCAGGTAGGGACATGCAGCAGCATACAACTCTGCTGGAAAGTAAAACAGTGACTGCTCTGTGAGAATAAACCACACATGTATTCCCAAGATGCTCTCTCTTCAGACAGCCTGTGTGATTCCACCCTAAAATAAACTAAAATAAATTTAGATCACTTATGATCTTATATAATCCACAGATGTATATATAATATTGTAAAACACAAACCAAAAACAACGTCACACAAACATTGTCCCACAAAGTCTTCTTTTATTTTATGTTGTAAACGTGTTTACAATTGTCACCACTATATTTTAAAATCCTAAACCTTGAAATTTCTTGAAACCTATTGCATCCCACAACACTATACACATGCAGCATTTCTTTTATCCTCCAGTGCTATCATCCTTACTATTTTTTTAACAAGGCAACGGACAATAGGGGGAAATGCTTCTCCTGGAACATCTGCACAATTCAGACCCATCATCTCAGGCTGGCTTAGATTAGATGGATTAATTTTTGGTGGATTAATAAATGGATGAGTGAGTGGATGGATTTTGGGTGAATACAACAAAAATCAAATGGACCTTTTTATTTGTCATATATACATCTACAGTACAATGGAACTCTTGAGATAATACCCATTACTGTGCCTAATTTTGATCCTATACCCCAAGTAGATGACTGTAGAGCATTGTCAGAGTCTCTATAAGCTGGACCTTTTAAACAGATGCAGGCAGGTACCTCTGACCTCTAGGTAATCAGCATAATCAGCATTTGTCACCCCTGCCCACTTGATGTCACAGTGATGTCTTTTGAGTTGAAAGGTGCTCCAGTGACATCCCATCGGTTGGTAAATACAGCCTTGGAGAGAGTACGTAATTGAACAGCATACTCATACTGTGATTGTCTGGCCAATGTACATATTCGAGTGGCTCAGTGGGTATCAAAGTTGCCTTCACACCAAGGAGGGGTTTGAACCCCAGGTGGGGCGAACTAGGTCCTTTCTGTGTGGATTTTGCATGTTCTCCCCATGTCTCCCCAGGGTTTCCTCCCAGTCCAAAGACTGGAGAGACTGGAGAGAATTTTCCTTTAGGTAGCTGCGATAGACTGGCACCCCATCCAGGGTGTTACTTTGTGACTTGCGCCTGTTGAAGAGCTGAGATAGGCTCCAGCACCACTTGAACTGAACTGATGTACATACTCTGTGTCTGATCTTTGAAAGACTGCAGAGAGACAAATTTTGAATCTAGTTCCCAAGCCCCAGTACTTGCATGCTTTTGTAGGTGTTTTGGCATGGCATGTTATTACAGGGTCTTTTTTTTATTTAATTTAAATTGACTCCATTGTGGTGCTCATGTAGCTGTGCTCATGTATGGGTTGTTTTCTTTCTCTCTCAATATTGCCTTGAAAATTAATGCTTTAATATTTTTTTTAATGAAAGAAGCCTGGCAAATTAGACTTAATATCTCATTAATTATCAGTGGCGAGGGCAGAAGATGGAAATTTATAGTGACTTGCCACCCAATCTAATTTAGCTTAAAAGGATAAGGCAAGAAGAATCGAATAAACTGTGCTCATTTAGAATGCACTGAAAACCACACATTGTAATAATTAGAGAGCTGCACTCACATTTCTTTCTTTCATTGCCATCAGTTCTTTTTCATGTGTTTTTTTTTTCTTTTTGTTTGTATAACCTTGAATTTAGTTCAGAAAAGACCTGACACAAGAAATAGGGCCAAAACACAGGGATTAGTGGTTGCCTTAATAATATATTAAACAGGAAAAAATAATATAATTTGCATAAATCTTTTCTTCACTTTCCCATGAGACCTGCTCATAGTCCCAAATGGTTTTGTGAGTAATATATTTGGACTCTCAGGATGAACCAGGTTTAGAAATGTGCAGAGTAAACTGCAAACACAGCATTCACAACAATGCTTAATGGCAGCCTACTCCGTGTAGTCTTCCTCACAATTTATTTTTCTCTAGCTCTTGTGTTGAGCTCCTGAGATCAGTCACTATTTTCAGTTCTTTCAAAAAGGTGAAGGCAATTTATGGGTTTATTGTTTTTACTAAAGTACCTATCAATTGTTAGTTCATTTTGTGACTGATTTGTTTCTAGAGCGGCACAAGATTTCCAAAGCAAGTAAACCATTCTCCAGCTCTAAAAACACCTGATACAAGTAATAATGGCTTGATGTTTACAGCGCAGGTGCTAAATCACTTGCACTGTGAGTAGGGGAACCTTGGGAAACCTTGAAACTCTAAAATGCAGTGCACCTCCAGGACCAGCAATAAAAAACCCTGTCCTCAAGTAAAAGTGTGTGATTTTGTGGACAGATGGATATGGTAGCTTGGTCATTTATGTAGACATCTGAAATATGACAAATCCTTTGTTTATATTTTCAAATCGATCAGCCCTTTAATATAGTGCCAGAGCCAGCCACAGACATTAATCACAGACAGACAGCCGTGAGTCCGGATGGGAGTGTTGGCATGGATATAATGTAGTGCTGGCTGTGCACATGATTGGAACGAAGTGGTGTGTAATGAGCGCATGGATCAGAGCAAGGCTCAGAGAGTCCATGGTCTTATAACAGGTCTTTTCCATGGACGTTTTGCCACGCTTACCGAGGTGCCTGACAGAGAAGGCAGGAGCTTACCTGTTCTCAGAGCGCAATATGAAGACCGGGCCACAGACCAGATTTCGACGCAGCATAAATCCCTCATAATTGACTGCAAATCTGAGCACACTACTGTTGATCATAATCCCAAGCTTTACCTCCTTTTAGGTGTGAGCATAGCTGCTTATGCTTGCTAAGACTTTAATAAAAATAGTATTATCTATAAACTCCAAAAAGTTTAGTAAAAGCTCCAGCAGCTTGAAAATGTTTAAATTAAGCCACAGTTTATATATAAATATATATATATATAAATAAGTGGGTGTAAACATTGTACTTGATACTCACATTCTGTCTGTAAAATAAAATTAGCTAGCTTTAGCTAACTTCTGCTACATGTGTTGATTTAATGTATATTGCCTTGCTAGCATAAACATAAAGGTTGTGAATACTTATATATAACAGTCTGGTTAGTCCCGAATTAGCCCTTTTTAGCACCACTGCCCTTTCAGATTTATTGGGACAGAGTTGTTGGAATTAACAGCCATGGGCTGCTCCCATTAGGGTTGCCACAGTAAATCGTGGTCAGAATATTATTGATTCTACATGTTTTTTTTTATGCTGATTGGCCCTCCTGATGCAACCCTGCTATTTATCAGGGCTTGGGATTAACACTACAGTTCTTGTCTGTGCATCCTATTGGTGCCCAGCTGGAGAGCGGCAAAGCCGAGTTTTGAATTGGACAGTTCAGACTCACTGCATTGGTGAGGTAGTGGAAAGTCCCACTGCTGCACTTGGGTACAGGTCAAGAATTTGGAATGTTTAATGGATGTAACAAAAACAAAAAAAACAATAACTGTATAACTTAACAGCTACCAACAGACATGTTTATCATATTTTATTTTTGTGATTTTTAAAATCATATATATATATATATAGGGAAAAAAGCTTCATCATTATTGTTCATCATTATTAAATCTTTGGAACAGAGAGAAAGATTCTGTGTCAAGTCCCTAGCTGTGCTATCAGACAAGCCATTAAACAAAAACAAAGACAACAATACTGGTGTTAGTCATGGAGTCATGTCAGCACAAGAGCCATCAATGGCAAAACATGCTACTACTGTGCCATTATCTAAGACACAAAGCATCTCAGGGTATACCATGTTTCAGGGGGTCATTAAAAATGTGAAAATTCATCCCAGAACAACATAGACTATCTTCATCACGGCACCTGTTAGTTGGTGGAATGTGCTAGGGAGCAAGTGAACATTTAAACCTCCAAGTTGATGTTAAATGTATGTAGGGAAAAAGGTTAAGAGCATCACCAAACCTACAGCTCTTGAGGGGTGTTCCAAGTCTGCAGTGGCCAGTATCTTTTAATCTATCAGAAAGTGATCCAAGGAAGAAATAGAGGTAACTGATTCTTCTTGCACCAGATCCAATAGATTAGCTAATGTGCATTTCTTTTTCAAATGTACATTTTAAGCAATGCACTGACTTAATTAAGGGAGAAAGGCATTGCTCAATGGCCCAACAGTGTCATCCTGGCTGTGTTATGGTTTAAACCAGTGACCTTGTAGTACTAGTACCTTACCACCTGCAACTGCCCAGGAAAGAATTGATGTTGGGTGAGCTGGCCTAGTGAGTATATAAGATGTGTGGTAGGCTGTCTGCACAGGTACCAATCATTGAGGTCATGGGGGGAAATAATATTTAAAATTATCATCTGTGTTTCGTGAAAAACACTTTTAGTGGTTTTTATTTTTACATTCTTCTGTCTGTCTATAGCAGCAAATTTGAAAAATCCCACAATCTCTTGACTGCTAGACCTGTCCAAGAAAATCTAGTTTTCTAATGTTTTTTTAAATTTATTTTTGTAATTTTATTTAATAAACAAGTAAGCTTTAGAAGTACAAATGTTAATATTTTGTCATGCCAATAAATCTACATTTGAGTTGAGTTTGCTGATCCCAAGTAGTCGAAGGTAAGAATTAAATGTATGCTTCTTTTTTAAATAAGCACTTTGTTCTAAATGATAGTATAATTTGTCACAAGCATTTGTGAGGTCTCGTTCATAACAATGCGTCTTATTACATGTTTACAAAGATTGCTTGCACATTGACAAGTCAGCTACACTTAGCTAACAAACAAGTAGTTAACATTATGTTTATGTGTAATCTCTTTCTCCTTACATGGGTTATGTGCATTGGTAAATGTACCCTATCTAAATTGTGAAATAGTGGTAAATCTGTAATTTGTTTGCACCATTACTGTCAAGTTTTTTTTTTTCTTTTTCCTAATAAGTTGGGTTTTAAGAGTTACATATACATATCAGTCGTGGAAAGATACAACTGAGTAATTAGATATAAAGAAGATAAAATGGTAATGCATACATACGATTAGAATAAATAAATAACTACAAATAAATATACATTACGCTCAGTTTTTGTAGCTTTTCTGCAGACGTTTGGCGTCTATAATGATAAGAGATTGTGATGATAATATAAGAATGGTTAACCACAAAAATTGTGCGCATTTGTAAATTAAGTCTGGACGTTTTATGTTGTAGAAGGTCTTTCAGGCATCTAATAATGGTTTTACTGTGTAAATGAGAGTGAGAACGATGTTCCAGAAAAGGTCGTGACATTTATATTCTTAAGCAAATGATCAGCTACTATGCTGCTAGAAAAATGTGGTTGTTCCCATGCATAATTCGACATGACCCACGATTTTGCTGGTGAGTTACAGAGCAACACTGCGACACAGCAGGTAGTCTGACGAACCTGGGTTTGATTGCTTGTACAACTCTTTATTATGACCACTTTCTACTTCTGATGGCAGTGGCAGTGTTATGGTCTGGGAAACATTTTGTGGCATTCACTTGGCCCATGCACCCATATGGAAGGCACTCTGCCCTGGGTGTATGGGAGCTGTAGCAACATTGTCATGCTGCTGACTGAAGTGACAATGCAAGTGTCCCACACATTTGATAAAAAGTTTAAAGACCAAACATTGTTAAAGGGCCCACAAATGACAGTTTTGTTGAGGTGGGGTTTGAACCCTTAGCAGTAAACAGACTATAAAAAACAGCTGTCCTCACAGCTACAACCTAACACATACATACAGATAAATGCACACACATACACACCTTTAGTAAAGGGGCACACAGAGGCAGATGCTGTTACCGACAAGTCAGCATGAAGCCCACTCACTTTTTCTTTGCACATCCACACAGTTCTCTTTGGAACAAAAATCTACAGCTTGGCAGATCCACCTACATTTGTCAAGCTTGCTTTGTATTAACACTGACAAGCTTTCCAATGCCTTAAAGATGCTTCAGATAGGGGAAACAAAAGCTACACATATTGTAGGTGTGTGCACCCTTTTAACCCTTCAGCAATAATAGTTATTAAAATTGTAACTAAATAGAAACAAAACAAATAGGTTCATTACAACCCCATATTGTAATTTTATACATTGTATTCTATTGGGTTCTTAGAATTTGAGTAAAAGATGTGAAATGCATAGAGGGAATTCTCTTACATTAGTCTGTAGTACAAGTAGCTGACGATTTAAAAAAATCTGCTAATTTCAAACATTTTTATTGTAAATCAGAAAAAAGTTGTGACAGATTGAAATTGCAAGTAAAATAAAAATGCAGGGTTTCTTAAACCAAGTTAAACATTTAGTTGATTGCAGACAGTTTGAATGCAAACTATTTCATGTTTGTCTTTTAAACTTCATTTAATTTGCAAATAAACCTCCATTCTGAGTCTTCATTAAAATGAAGACTGAAGACCCTACAATGAAGACCCTTTACTTGTGCACTCTTAAAAGACATGTTTTCAGCAAGAATCTGACAAAATAAAGGATACCAAGTGATTTAATGTTTTAACGTTTGAGTTTGGTGAAAAGGATTGCCAACATTGCAAAGAGAAAAATGCTTTACTGTCCCAAATAATTTCAAAGGAATGGATGTGCAGACACATGAAAACATGAAATCTCTCAGGTTCTTGCTGTCTGCAATGCAAAGTCAAAAAAACTTCGCCTCTACCTTACAAAGTAGGAATTGGTCATAATAATGTGACTTAAATGTGCTTTGAAAGCAGACATGCCCCTGGTAGCCAAGCCAGGGCGCTTCTGACTGCTCTTTGATAAAAAGGGAATTCCACCTGGCAAACCACCTGTGAGTAGACTGTACTGGCTAAAGCAGGACTAGAACAGCTGCTAAAACACTGCAGCGTACACACACACACACACACACACACACACCTCTTCGGTCTCTCTGATGTCTTATTTTGTCTCCTGGCTTTTTATATTTCTCATCTGCTCCTTGTTGTTAGGCCTTTGAGAACAGCATAACAGGGACACAGGGGCAAACAAGACAAGGATTCGATC
The DNA here is from genome assembly GCA_034509105.1 of Microcambeva barbata. Classification (NCBI taxonomy): domain Eukaryota; kingdom Metazoa; phylum Chordata; class Actinopteri; order Siluriformes; family Trichomycteridae; genus Microcambeva; species Microcambeva barbata. The sequence goes on along the minus strand of JAYDZF010000007.1, from coordinate 16,353,216 downwards.
CCGCAGCCAAGAGGAGGGGGAGCTGGAGGATAGCCATGTGCCTGTGTGCCTGTGCTGGTTGTGGGCTCACGCTGAGAGTGGAGATTGGAGAAGGAGCAGTCAAAGCACATACAAAGAGTCGAGCAGACTGTGATGTGTGGAGCGTGATGGGTGAGACGTGCAGTACTGTGGTCGGTGCCGGGATTTGTTTAAACTGTTGAAGATCACAGAAACACTGGGTCTCCCGACCCTGATCCTATAGCGTCCTCAAAGTAAGATCAACACTCAATCCGCTGTGTGATACGGAACACCCCTACCACCAAACTTAAAGCTATTAATCTGATACCTGGTGATGTATGTACAGACACTGAAAGCACCCCTACTGTAGAGAAATGTGCATGATGCCAACTTTCATCAATCAGCAGGGGTGCTTATAAGTCTGTACATAAAAACAGAGGGTGTCCAAACCATTGTTGTAGAGGGCAGAGATTACAATACACAAGCATAACAAACCAAAACAAAGCTTTAATGGTAAGCTTTAAGGTGGAGAAGATTCATGTGATGATGATG
>JAYDZF010000007.1:16146161-16162922 GCA_034509105.1 Microcambeva barbata | reverse complement strand
TATATATATATAGTCTGTTCTAATTGGTAAACTTTCCCCAAACACAAAAGCTTATTTAATAAAACTGAAACCAACCTCTGACCTAAATCAATGTTTTATCTAGTATGGAATAATGATCTACAGTGTGTAAACAAATGAAGGGATTCTACTTCTAAAAGTGCAAGGTCATAGATGGCACAAGCGGCAGGTAGTCATGCTGAGGAATTTCCTTTTTCAGTTTTTTTTAAACTCACCTTGTGAACAAACTCCAGCTTGTCCCCCCCACTGACGAGACGGTAGGTGTAAATGTAACCCCCGCCCACAGACCGTGGGTTAAGGATCATGTCTCTGGCCACACCCACCAACAAGTACCAGTCATCACCTCCATTAGCAAAGTGACACACGGCCAAACTGTTGAGGAAACAAGTTTTAAAGTGTTAATGAAGTTCACAGACATTTCTACACTACACAGAGACAAACATAATCAAGAACAACAATATATTTATGTAATTATTTCCAATCATTTTTTGCAGTAAGAGAAACATTAAGCTGTGAAACAAAAACTTGGTAAATCACACGTGTGAAAAAACTGTTTTGACAGGGAAGACAGTATAAATTTCCCATAACAAAAAGTTTAAAAAAGAAATGTGTCCCATATTAACACCCCACTGTTCATGCAGTGCAGCTTGTCACAATACGTCACATTTAAGTAAACAGAACGAAACCAAACAGACTTGAGCAACAGTTTCGGTGACAATTTATAGTTAAAGACTTTAGATCTGTCAACTGTCTCCTCATTAAACATGATAAAGATCTGCCTCAGTTGCCTCACCTAAAAGCGGCCTCGTTCTGCTCCAGCTGAACCAGATCCAGCGTGCTTCCCTGGATGGGGCTGACCAGACGTACCAGCGAAGCCCACTGCCCCGAGCCAGCTTTGGGGGAACCGAAGATGGCTTCCGGCAAATTCTCATTCAGAAAGCCTGCCGCCATTTCTGCAGCCAGCTCCCTTTCATCCTCTCCTGCAGCCTCCACCATTTCCTTTACGTGAAAAGAGAAACGACATTTTAACACCGGCATAAAGTAATACATTCATGGTAGGCACAAAATAAATGTATAAAAGTCTGCCAGTACATGAATAAAAGTTCATATAAAAGATAAGACTTGATTTAAGCTAGGATAAGCTCTGTTTCATTTAAGCATTAACTAGGGTAACCACCTCTGCCATCTGTTGCTTGCGCTGGGCTTTGGTGGCTTCTGTGTAAGCGTTGTGGTCGGTTTCGATTAAGATCAAGTTGTTGGTCTCCGGGTGAATGACAAACTTGCGTGGCGTGTACTGCAGAGGAAAAGCCACCTGGTTGAAGACAGCGCCAAGTTTCTCCAGGGCCAAAATCCTGTCAGAGAAGTGGAGGAGCAAATAGGAAAGAGTGTTTAATCGAAGGTTTGTTTTTCACCAGCATCCAATTAAATCTTGCCCAGTTTCAGTATAAGTAATCCTGATATGACCTACATTTTAGAAAAATAGTGCACTAAAGTGTGAGTGGCACAACCCAAACTGAAAGTAAAAGCATAAACAATTACGGTGAACCACAGGCACTGCTGACCTATCTAAAATCCAACAACACTGTAAATACTCAGGACTCACTCAAACAGTGAACACAGCCCGACATATTTCAAGTCTGTTCATGTTCTTAAAACCATGTCCAAAGTGTCCCCAATATATAACAAACATGAATGCTACAGGCCCCGACTAGCATCTAAACTGACGGAACAAAACACCTTAACCCTGGAATGCGAGTTCCTGATGTAGCAAAGTTAAGCTATGATAGCCAATACATGCCTGATTACAGTCTGAAGCATGAGTGTTCAATCATTAACAAGCGAACACGCTTCTCTTGGATGAAATTACTTCAACCCTATGATTTTTGTAGTGTAGACAGACATCGATTAAGCCTCACATATATTCAACAAAACAAACACGGATCACGATAACGCTCGCCCATTTTCCTGTGTCCAATATCAACTTTTGAGGATAAAATGTTAACTTGCTGCCTGATATATCCCACCCACTAAAGTGTGCTGTAAATAATGAATTGTCTCATAATCCAACAATGGTCATAGCATTAAAGTTTAATGATAAAATCGTTATTACCTCAGAGTGTTGGTAGAAATGGCCACGATGCCTTCAGGACACTGTTCCGAGGCAAAGCCAGAGGCGTACTCGAGAGTTTCGTAGGACAGTGGCGTCAGATGGAACCGGGACTGATACGAGTAGCTCAGCCACGACCGGCTAGACATGGCCAGCACCTGAAGATGTCAAGAACCATGACAAAATCAACACCGCAGTCCAGGAAAACAATGCACACAAAGCAGGAACAACAAACACCGAGATATGTGATAACTGTTCACACTTACAGCCTCCTGAGCCTGCATCCGCACCCTGAAGAGCTTGACTGGACGGGAACCCAGGTAACGGGTGCGAGTGTCTGATAGGTCTCCAGTCACTGGATCCAGCACAGTACGTAATAACACTCCGTTCTGATGAACAGAAGGTAGTTAACACCAAACAAACAACAACGAAGACAAAAGTTAAGAAGACTAAGTAAAACAACAGTGTGTTACCTGCAGGCCGATGTTGAGATAAAGGAAGCCTATGGTCCCTTTTTCTCCTAGCTCATCCTGTTTCTCAACTCCTCCCATCTCCACTATGCACAGAGACTCTGGCTGTGCAGGCAAGGCTTGCATACTGAGCGGCTGCAGACAATCCTGTTAGACCGACAAGTGAAAGAATAAGCATGTCTGCATATAAAAAGACTTACAAAAATAATAGTACTTAAAGCTGTCATTTTTGACCAGGATTGTCTGTCTTTTAAGTGAAATAAGCTTAATCACGTGCAATAAAACAAGATTGTGTGTTGCTAAATTAATAACTAATAGAAACCTAGAAGAAAATTGTTTTAATGCTGATCCATCCACAAGAACGTAATCGTAACCAAGGGCCTACCTGATTTACAGCAGTGAAAATTGTGAAGGACAGATTAAATATGTTGTTCCACATTAAAGCTTCTCTGTAGCATAGTAACGTGCAGACTGTTTGATGTATGTTCGCATATCAAGTGCCTGTTTGGCATTACGCTCCTGATGGATAGTCTTCATACAGCCTAATTCTTTTTAATATGCTCAAATACTGACCGATTGTCCTTTAAGTAACCATTTGGAAAACTCCCAAACCCATCCTGTCGATGCAGAATGGAGGGTTTGAGAACATGGATGAGTATTTGTCTTTCAACTTAAGGTAGGCTGTGCTGTGTATTGTAGCTTTCATTTAGTTTGTGGTTCGATTTGTGTGCTATTTCCAGTGAAATGTGCCAGTGAGTATATCAGGGCCCTCATAACTAAATCACTGTAGCAAATAGGATGGGGGGGATTTGGGCAAAAGCATACCGCAGGATCAAGGGAGATGATTCGCACGGTGTTGTCCACTAATCCAACAGCCAAGAAACGGGACCGTTGTTCACCTGGAGGCACACTTGCGAGGCTCATACACACCACGTCTGCAGACATCTCCTTCCTCTCTGTGTACTCGTTCAACTGACCAGACTGCAGTGAGAGAGAGGTTAGCTATTTCACTATGACATACCATATAGTTACTGTCTTATGCTACTGAAAGCTGTGTGCAAAGCTTGCCAGGAATGAAAAGCATTTGCTAAGCAAAACATGTCTAAACCATTACCCACGTCAGTCAGGAAATCCTGTTTCCATTACTATCTAAAAAGAAAGTGAAACCAAAGAGGGGTTTTCGAAAGCATACCGGGTCCATCTCGAAGTAAACAAGCTCTCCTCCGGTCAACGCGATCACCACCTGCCGCTGATTGACAGCACAGCGCACAATGGTTTTCTTTCCGGGGGTCTTCCACTCGTTGACACGTTTATCGGCGCGGATATGGCGGATGCCGTCTGGATAAACCTGGGAAGACATTGATTTTTAAGTTCTAGGAAAGTACAATTGGTTGCATGTGCAGCAACTACTCGAACATTAGACTGCACCAGGCAGCTGAGTAAACCTAGAAGGAAACAATGAGGTTTCTTTCATTAACGTAATAGTAAGGTCATGAAACGTAATAACATTTAAGGGTCTGCATAGGGTCTGTTTGAAAACCTAGTGAGCTGCCTTGATGCCTACATGGGCAGCTATCGTTATTTAAAATAATGCCGTTTCGGCTCCTCAGTCAGTACAGCTACACAAATGTCCCTGTGAACTTGTGCATTTAGGTTTAGATCCTACTCCAATTTTAGGAAAAGTAAGTTACTTGGGTGGGGTTTACATACTCTGTTTGAACATGTGAACAGGACTAATGAAGTATGCCTTGGGAATCATCCAAGCAGGCTTGGTCAAGTACGCTGAAAATGAAGTATATAATGATTCACTATACCCATCATGCAATATGATTTATGATCCTAAAATTACGCTAATTTGTGATAATTATAATTTTATCTAAACAATGAATTTTTCAAACTATGCCAAGAACACATCATTCACGTGTTCAAATTATATATATGTTTAAAGAGTGTGTCAATTCATCTTAAGCGAATCACTGATTCAAATCGTGCCCCACATGAATCAATTTTGATCGATTCTAAATGAATTGTTTTGTTCCTAGAGAAAATGTCACAATACTTGCCTGGACCAGAGCATCTTCCCCCAGCAGAGAGCAAGACAGGGTTGGGGTAGTACCCAAAAAACCAGAGTCTGTCACTTCCTCCACAGTTTCTCCGATCGACAGCACCAGCGTGGCGTTAACGAAGGACACGATGATGTAGGCGTCGAACTCATCTGCAAATAGGAAGACAGATGTTGGTCTGTGCATCTCTTTATAACAAATGCTTCAAAACATCAGCTGGAAGTGTGAAATGCAACTCGCAACCCTGCCAACACAATACTTTCAAATCAAAGGCAAGAGTTGCTGTTTAACTAAAAGCAGACTTGCGGCCTGATGATTAGATGCTTTGATCATCACTAATGTTTGTTAACAAGACCACAGCAATGTTGGTACTTAGGTTTAGTGAGGAAAATGAAATCAATAAAGAATGCCATAATAATGATGACCTGGCACCTTGCAAAGCCAAATAGTTAAATCACATGATTTCAAGGAATACCACCAGACCAAAAAAAAATAAAGAAAGCACCACACACAGTGAACTCCAGCCATACCTGAACAAAAACAAGTACTGTTCGTCTAAATCCCACAACCACTGAATAGTTAAGCATGTGAGAGCAGGTCTGAAGGCATCTACCTGAGTCTTAAGCATTTCCCACATAGGCTCTGCTATCATTATGCACAAAGACAAAAATTGGTATGTTAAGGCTAACTGTTGTTCCCCTAGTCTGCCAGGGTCCTATTTGAACCTTGTTCCAGACAAATACAATAGGATGTATGGAATGAACGCTGCTCTCATGTGGAAAATTGTGACACTGAGACCGATTCACTGGCATCTTTTGTGATTGAAGTAGTTTGCGTAAAAAATACATCTAATCGCAGGAAATAGATTCATACCTTCAACATGCCTTCTTACAGTCCAGACAGCATTCGGGTTACCAGGAAGCTCAGACACGGCCATCTCTGAGACCTGTTAGTGTGCACACAATCGTTTTATCATCATCTCTGATCAAGTAAACATCCTCCTCCACATTTTAAAATCATCCTGTCTAATATAATGCTAGGAGGCTTGGTGGATCACGGCTGTAATGCTACGATAAAATTCAAAACGACTTTCCCTCGACTTTTAAGCAGCAGAACATTGACGACAAAATCAAAATCTCTTTAGAAAGTAATAAAGTAAAATATAACTGATTATTGTTTAATCTAAACAATGTATGCCATTTTATCTCTGAGGTAGGTGCAAACTAGGCCAAAACTGCTTAATTCACCTTTTGGGCCACAATTACTTGTTTTATGAAACAACTCTAACCATAGTAAATATAGATGTGGTCAGTGTATTAAAGCTTTTTCCGAAATTTTTTATTTTTTAGAATACTCGTTATCACTGTGCTGGGGGGGACAAAAAGCACACATGCTCAAAGAGGTGGGCAGCCCTAGCAACGGCACCTGGGGAGAAGTTAGAGGTTGGGTGTCTTGCTCAACGGCGACTTAGTATGAGGCAAAATAACCAAGACTTCATATTAACGCACAACTTTTTTTGTTCAAGAGTCACATTGGGGATTTGTTCAGTATAACTGCAGTAAAAGATTCTTTTTGGATTATTAAATCAATAAGCCGAGTTAGGCTTCAAGGTAAAATAAATTACATATTTAATTAATAAATAACTGCTACTAATTAATCGTTATCATTTGTACATTACACAAAAGTAACAACTTAAACTGCACTCACCTCCAGTCCATGTCTCAGAACCCGAAGGGTAGATCTGGGCCCTCTACCACATGCTACATACAACTGAGGAGTGTCTTCATTGGCCAAGTCAGCAATCTGCAGCAATACAGGGTTAGGAAAAAGAGGATGGAGAAGATATGAGCTACGTCAGCAGGTTAATTATAATACAACAGAAAATTAATATGATTGTCATCCAGTCATCTAATTTAAGGACTCATTTATTGATTTTTTTAAGGAGCTAAAGTAAAAACATTCTACACAGGCAAGATCACATTGTAAAGAAATCATAATTCTACAGTAATGAGCCTTAATTAAGGCTCATAGCATGAAACAGGAAGTTCCTAATGAAGGCAAACTAATGGTTAGACAACAGACCAGCATCATTTCATCAATGTTTTCAAGTCAAGTCAAACACTACTACGATCAGAAAAAGTCTTTCATCATGAACATTGCTCAACTCTTTACAACAGCACTATGAACTGTACATGCTACACCATTATTAGAACTAAAACACCATGCCTTACACTTCAATTCCGCACATGACCTGACGGGTCCCTACAAGTTACACACAAGTCAACAGTTCAGGGCAATGCGGGATTAAAGAACCTTCATCTCTCACCTGCTGCCCTCACCCTGTCACATTAAGTATGACAGTTCAGACTGTGTTGGTCATCGGTATTTTGATAAAAATTCTAATTAGACTCTAATTAGTCTCCTGACGAATACCATTAGTATGCATGAGGAACATGCAAAAGTCCAAATAGACGGGACAAACAAATCAACATTACCCCTCACACACAGTCAAACATTTATGTATAGATACAAATTACTGGTGATTAGTGGAATGAAATATCCATTTTAAATGTTGTTACAACCAGAACACATAGTGCTACATACCTGGCAAGACATTATCGGGGACAAGTTTTCCTGTTCATCCACAAGCACCAGATTTTTGAGAGGTCGTGGCTGGAAGAAAAATGTGTCGCCTTCTTCCAGAGGCATAGCAGAGGAGAATTCTGGTTCTTCGTCATCATCACCCAAGTGAGCAATCTGATAAAGGTAACTAAAAACCACCCAAGTGTTATAGGTACATGCAGCTTATTACAGTAACAATACTCAGTCATCCACATTTTAACTCATATACACACTAATGAACACTGGGGGGCATTAAGCAAACATGCAACAGATTGGTGGGCAGCAGAAGCAACGGCACCCAGGCAGCAGTTAGGTGCCTCGCTCAAGGGCACGTCAGTCGTGACCTGTCAGCTCTGGGTAGTTCCTTGATAACAAGCCCAGTTCTCTAATCACCAGGCCACGGGTGCCTCAATTCATCAGTTGTGTGCTTATAAGGTTTTTATAATTGTTACTATATTGAACTAAAAGCTATTCTTTTTCATTTATAATACAGGTTCACACTTCATACTGGTTTGCTTCAACAATAAACTGCCTGATCAAATAATAGAATCACACTTACTGATTTCCAAACTCTGAGGCGACGAACAGGAAGCCGGTTTTCAACACACACATTGCAGTGGCTACCGGAATAGTGTCAAAATATTTCATCCTGATCTCTGTAACCTAGGTAAAGCCAAAAGTGCAATTACAGTTATGTATGTAAAAGTTTGTTTTGTTGAGTAGGAATAATACTTTCCTATATTAAGTATTTATGAGTATTATTTAATTATAAAATGATTGAACAGTACTGAGAGATCAGAAGATTAGTTGTCTCCACAAACATTCAGACATGAAAACCTCATCATTTCAGTACACACGTAATTAACTGGTATCTGGTTTCACACCCACCCTCCAGCATGCACTTCACATAAAGTCAACATTTTCCCAGAAAATAAACTATTGTGGTTTACTTCAATTCAAAAGAAAAACTGCATGGCTTGCTCATTATAGTTAAGTAGGTTACATTTCTAATGTAGCGGTTTGAGCCTAGATATCAAACTTTCACAACATTAAGACGACATTCATATTTATTCAAATTAATGTTTTATAAAACACCACAAACAACTTGGTGATAACGGCTTTTACCATTTCCTCGTCTGTTTCCAGGGTAACCTTAAAGATGTCACCCTGTTCGGTCTGGGCAAGGAAGAAAAACATCGACTTGGTTTTGTGTGTGGCAGAGCAGACGAAGATCATGCCCCTCTCCGGATCATCCAGGTCATTCTGGTTTGTGGGGGGGGAAAACAACAATTAGCTCACTCTCACTGCTACACGTTTATGCTACTATAGCATACAATTAAGAGATTCTAGTACTGAGATCAGAAAGGTTTAGCTATCTCCACAAAAAAAATCAGAGAAGAGACATGAAAACCTCATCATTTCAGTACACTGGAGCTAAGTGGTATGTTCTTTCTTCTATAACCTCACCATTAATTCACACCCCTCAACACACTCACCCTTCTGCGTGGAATTGGGCATCGGATATCTGGCTGGTCCCCAAAGTTCTTGTAAGTGATATAGTTCTCTGAGCAAATAAGCACACCACTGGGTCCGTCTGAGCCCCCTGGTACTGTAGGATAAAACAAACAGTATGTCAGCACTGAGATTCAACAAAAGAATATAATTTCAACAAATTCATTTTCCCTTGACATGGAAACATTGACATCAGATAATACCATACTCTTCAGAAAAACTCAGAGAAGAGACATGAAAATGCTCATCATGTGTACAAGCCCCATAAACCAAATTAATCATTTTGATTAACAGCATTATAGCAAAGTAAGCTAGTACCTGTGATGAGAAAATTGCCGTGCTCCTCCAGAGCCTCGCTGTACTTGCGCACCACATGGTTGAGTCCCAGGTCCAATTCATAAAAAGTCAAAGTCTGCTGTGTGTTGGCTGCTGCTTCCCCTGTGGGGTCATTATCCGCCTCCTGTTAAACAATAAAACCAAGACTTATTAAGAGAAATAATTGTTTCAAACCAACCAAGGGTTCAGAACACAACCGACGATCAGATTTTTTTTACATTCTCTCCAGTACAGTCAGAGAAGAGACATGAAAAAGTTCATCATTTTATTCAGGCTACATGAGAATACGCCAAATGTGAGTGATTATAAAATACAAACGAGACAACGGGCTACCGTCTTACCTCATAATCCATTTCAAGGCAGGCAAACATGGGGTTCTCAAAGCCCACATCCACTCCCACGACATGGTAGACGAGTGTGTTGGCTTTGTGTGCTTCCAACGGGGAGGAGATGGTCAGCCGGGCTGCCGCGTCTCTGTTCAGGATGTAAACCAGTTTCTGCTTCTCGATGGCACCTGTTTGGACAAAAATCCACAGGTTGTAGATTGGGCCAAATGTTTATTTAGGAATAATATCCCCACCCTCTCTGTATTCATACTCAGTATCTAATTGTGCAACGGTTATAAAACACAGATCAGAATGTTTTAGTAGTCTCCACAAAGAATCAGAGAAGAGACATGAAAACCTCATCATTTCAGTGCACAATGAGCTAAGTGGCATCTGGTTTTAATTCTACAACCTTACAATTAACGAAACCCTAACATGTAAACTCCAGTGTAATAAATAAATTTTACAATTATAAAGTTACAAGCTATTGATTATGCAAATAAGTTGTGGCTCGCCAATTTAGTTTGAGGTTTGTTTCCCACCAGTAGTTTATTTGGTCTTAACCAACAAAAAGTATATCAGTTACAAAGATTTTAAAAAAGCATATTACCTATCATAACAGCTCTGCCTTTGGGATCAACTGCCAAGAACTGGCCAGGAACGATGCGTCGACAACCACTCTTGCCAAAAGTCTCCTGGTGGACCTTTTCAAACATGTTCTTGGAGGGGTGGTACTCCAAAATAACAATACGGCCTGAATCACTGCCCACCACAATGTAGTCTGCAGAATTAAAACACCACATAAAAATGATGAGGAAAGCAACAAAGACCGAGATCCTACAATAAATAGGTTAGAAATCTCATCAGCTTTCACACTTTTAACCATGACGAACATACCTTTGGTTCCACCGGTCAGCCTGAAAGCCATTAATGAACGGACAATACCAAATACTTCCATGGTGAGCAATGTGTGGACCTTGCCCGTGTTGGCATCAGGGCGCAACAGCTCCAAGATCTTTCCCCGGGAGACAACAATCTCCTGCAGCTTCGTTCCTACAGAGAATGACACGTTGTGAACACAAGCATTTTGGTCTAGTCTTTTAAAATATCAATTCTGATTACAAACGAATCAAGCAATTCAAAGTTGAACACCTGAATTCCTAATCGATTGCAAATATGGATTGAAGAACAAGTACGTTAGAGAAAATGAGACACCAATACCTGAAAAATTGCCGTGGATGGCATGACTGATGCCAGTGGCACGCTGCAAGGTCAGGTTGTACAGAAACATGGTGGATGTCTCTGGACCCTAAGCCTTGAGAGGAAGAAGCTATGTCTGTGCCTGAAAACACAAAAACACTATTATACCCCTAATTGATTGTAAAAATGATCAGAATGTTGGTCATCACCGTGTTTCCACAGTCCAAAGACATACAAGTGAGGTACAATGGAGTTACCAAATTGTCCACTATTGTGCTCAACCTTGTGGACTTGTGTAATGAATAAGTACAATTGACTGTCATTAATGTAATCAATGTGTAAAACATTAAAACCCTAATTAAACACACAAGCCGAACACAATCATCCAGTGTTATACCCCAGGATTCTATAAAGCTGCGAAATGATCAAAAGTTAGTATCAACAGATATTTATCTAGGGTCAATTCAGTTAATATTAAATGAAATTTGGTTGATTCCAAGCTTTTATGCAAACATTTCTCAAGAAATTGATATTTTACGTTTAGACTTTATATATTAAATACATACGGAAAAGCTGAATATACGACGGATTTCTGGCTCGCTAGGTTAAACTTAGCAACTGAAAACAGCAACATAGCTCTTTCATTTCGCAAATAAGTTTTATTTTACGTTAAACATGATGCCGAGAGCGATGAGCTACAGTAACATTATTGAAACAATGGCCCTCAACTGGTTCACACTGGAATATACTTAAATAATTCAATTTAAGCTAGCGAAAATAGTAAGAAACTGACTTTGGTTATTGTAGACCTTAAATAAAATCCCAAACCACTAAATAAAAGTGTACGTAAACCATGAAAAACGGGGTTTGAATACTCCATTTAAAAACAAAATAACTTCCTAAATAAAGTAGCATCTTGCTAGCATTTAGCGGTTCATTCATTGCTAGCTTACGTCAACAAAGTAGCAGTTCGAATTACACTTTCCATGTTTGCATTTTGAGCTCAGTTTATAATCAATTGCATATTTGATGTATGTTTGAACTTTAAATAGATAATTTACCAATACAGTTATCAGGATGGTGCAGATTTTAAATGGATGCAAAATCTAATCACAATATTCACCTCACCGCCTCAGTTTAGCAGACGCTTCTCAAACGATGAGGGTCCACGCGCTTCACGGTCGCAGTCGCAAGCTGTCCTGCTACTGCCTAACTCAAAATGTCTTCACAAACAAGATGAGCTGTGTCAATAGCAGGTGTTACATTCGTGACACATGATATTTGTGTAATGGTACATCTTTTAAGTTTTACTGATCATTTGACATTACAAACCTTAAAGTTTTGAAAAAAATTAAATGTTTTGAAGGGCTTGAAACACCTAACAATAGCGACACCTGTTGATACAACGTGTGACTGCACAGAGAAAACCCCAAACACGAGCTTTTATCAATTTAAAAGTCATTAGCACATTAGCATTTGTCTTCATTAAAGAATGAACAATGTTATTTTATACTTATTAAACTAATATTTGTTTAATATGTGTAGTCATTTATCAAAATTAGCCTATATCAATTAAACATCTTACAATATAAATATTTTGGTTGGGGGGTATTTGTCTGCACGCCCTGGTCCGTTTAGGCTTTAACACTGGTCCATTTGAGTGCCGCTAGGATGCACAAATAAGTCCATTGTAGTGCTCGTCACAAGCCCAGATAAATAAGAGGGTTGTGTTAGAAAGGGCATTCGGTGTAAAAACCATGTCAAATGTGCACCACAATCCACGACCCCTAATCGAGAGCAGCTCAAAGAAAGCAATTCATGTATGTAGTTTTTAAACGGTATTTTACTAAATTCCTTAAATAATAAAAAGAGTCAGTTATTTAGATATATCGGCCTAGTTGAAAATAGAAATATTTTGGCATTATTGGTTTGCCATAGTTTCACGCCATACGTTCTGACAAAACTTAATACTTAAATATAAAAGTATCAGTAAACAAGGAAAATACAGTTACTGATATTTAGATAAAAACCATTGTGATGAATTGACAATTAAAATGGGCACATGATGGAAGATTCTGTTACCCTCGAAACATCTTATAAAAACTCTGGTAATTGTTAATAAGCGTCTGACATATGTGCTCTAAGGGGCAGTTATTTCTGAAGTAACCTTTGTGGTTGTTCTTAGTGCTGGACAGTACACCAAATTTCCTCTCAAGAAATATTCATAGGTCTTAGAACGTCACATTACAAATTACACCATTTTGGAGCAATTAAATAATCTTTTATCCTTTTGAAGAGGATTTTCAATTTTCAGGCGAGGAATAGAACGGCTGTGACATGCCAGTATAGCAAAAGTATAAATTATAAATAAATGATGTGTTATAACACCCATACAACAACTGTCAGAGCCTGTTTCTTTAGCTCAGCAAAAAAAAAAATATTTACTGTTAATTAATTTGCTAGTAATTAGATTTGCTTTGATCTATTCAGTCAAAACTGTGAAATAAAATTTCTCTATCTTTAAGTACATTTATTAGTATAAATAGATTCATCAACTTTTCTGCCCCCCAAATAAATTATGCACACCCAAAACATTATAGATTATAGATTATTACACATTTACAGAAATGTGAGATGTTATCAGAATATTTTAGTTGCTGTTGTGACAAAACAATGTATTAAGCAAATAGATTATAATTTGTGAGAACAGGATTTTTTTTAAAAAAATCACTTTGCAGTGAAATTCGTTCTCCGCATTTTAAGCCAATCCATGCAATGAAACACACATATACACACTAGTGAACACTAGGGGGCAGTGAGCAAACGTGCCCAGAGCGGTGGGCAGCCCTAGCCATGCTAATCTTCTCTGTATCGTTCCAATTTTAGTATATGTGCTGCCGTGGCAAAATCTGATTGATATCAAATCAATGAAATAAGTGCCAAATAAAATGAAGGTTTTTAATCAACTGTTTATTCTGACTATTAACAATAATTTTACAGTGCAGCAGTGGAAGCAGTTTGAGTCTTCAGCCCAAACTCATGACACCTTTCTTCAATCAATCATGGTTAAAAATACTGGAATCGTTGCATTTCTTTCAGAAACTATTATGTTCCTCCAGGTAAAAGGGCACAGCACGAGGGGAAACAAGCAATTGAGTAAAGTTCAGGTGCAAAGTATAGATCTTTAAGCCAAGATTACTCGAAAATGTGTACCAAGTCATAACAAAATTGTCAAAAACGCTGGTTTGAATCTTGCTTTTGTCACTGTGGGAGGAATTGTGTGTATGAGTGGGTTTACTTTTGAGTACTCCAGCTTCCTAAAAGATCCAAAGGTAGGGCGGCACCTTTAATTTGGCTGTAAGCGTCTTCATTTATGAGTGTATAAGGCACAATCAGATGGTAGAGCTTTACTTGAAGCGCTAAAACTATCATACAGAGGGAGTAGTACATCTGTGGTTATAAAGAACCGTATGTGTTGTTCAGGTAGTCAATGACAGCAGATGTACTGGATAAACCATTGAAGACTTTCCTCTCTGGATGAGAAGTAATGCGTTCCAACATGTATATCAGGTGATGGTGGAAGCAGGTGAAAGGAGTCCCATGTTTTAAAGAAATGTCCACCCAGTCCCAGACACACTGCAGGGGAGTGTACTCATAGCCTGCGAACAAGGCTGGGTTGGCCAGCAGCCCCCGAGCTGACATCACTCCTGAAAATACAATATTAATGCAAACATGAGTAGGTTTTTCTTTTCACCCATTACATAGAGTAAAAAGAAATTCTTCATCAGCTGAGTTTGTCACAAGATGATGGGTGAGCTACGACGCACCTCTGCTTACAAAGTCATGCTTCCTCTCCCCTAAAGCTGAACCCCACTCTGATTTAGCAGAACAATACTAACTCGTCCCCCTCTGCCATGTGGGCAGCAGCCGCATGCATTTTTCCACCTACACTAAAGTGCACATACGGATCACACCCTCCCCCATCTCTGTGCAGTCACCATCAATCAGCCAGCAGAGGTCATAGTTGTCTCTAATCCCCTGCTGCCTTAATACTCCACCTTATATGAACAACTGGCTGATCTTTTTATTTTGTCCCTGTATAAATTTTGTGGAACAAAGGGTAATTTTAGCTTAGCAGATACCATACTGGACTAGTAATCAAAAGGTTGGTGGTTTAAGCCCCCACCACTGCTCAGTTGTTCCTATTAGTTACATGTAATTATAATAGTTACATTTAAGCAATATTGTAAACTAATATGCTTATAGATGCTTTAAAAAAACATTCATACCGTCAACCCCTGTAAGCTCATGTATGGACTCCACGTCTCTCAGCGTCTTGATGTCCCCATTGGCAATAACTGGGATGTGAAGGCTATCCTTAATGGTCTTAATGGCATCATAATGTACTGGCTGATGCCGCTCATCTGCTGTTCTCCCATGAACCGTAATCCATGACACCCCAGCTGCCTCCGCCTTTTGACAAAGGTCAACAGTCTTTCTCACATCCTTATGAATTCTGGAAGTAAATATCAGCAGAAAACTCTGAGCATCAAAACATTATCGTACATGATTATACAGTGTTAAATATTATTCAATTCTACCTTATTTTAATGGACACGGCATAATTGGGTTTGTCTACTTGGTTCTTGACGTGTCTCACCATGTCCTTTACTAATTGTGGTTTGTTAATCAAGCATGCCCCATAGCCTTCTGCAACGGCCCACCTGAAAATTCCAGAGAACAGATAGGATGTCAGGGTTAAAGCAATTCTAGGGAATAAAATCAGGAGTTTTATCAGTAACCAGTTAATCTGTAGACATGTGCATAGATGTTACACCAAAAAGTGTCAATTGAAAGACTATGCAATGAAGTGATATCTTTAGCCTTTAACTGATAAAAATGCAAGTTAGGTAAATGTTATCAGAAACATCTGCAAACACTAAAAACAAGCAATAAACTGGTAACTGGTAATTCTGGTTGTGACAACATACATAAAAAATCAAATCATGTATTTTCGTTTACTTTCACCTTTGAGGACAGCCACAGTTCAAATCCACCCCACTGGAAAAGGGAGCCACCATACAAGCTGCATTTGCCAGCGTCTGGGCATCTTTTGCAGCGAATTGTATGATCAAAGGTTGGTCAACTAGGTACAACAAGTAAACAGCTCAATGTAAACTGGACAAAACAAGCATTCAATATACTGCTTCATGGTATTGAACAAAGTGGTAGACATTGTGATGTTAATAACAAATAATTTTATATATGACCTATCATCAAAAACAATCTAAACGAACAGTTGAACTATATATATATGATTAAGTTTTAAGATCTAAGAATCTGAATTAATTGAGTGATTACATGAACTAATAAAAGAACAAATAACATGTTTTTGAGCTCACAGTTATCAGTAGTTAGCTCACTGTCTCTGGCTTTGGCAGAACGCAGGAAATCAGCTGCTATAATCATAGGAGTGTAGCATAGGTCGCAGTCGTAGTTCCGTACCAGCGATCTAAAAGCCAATCTGATCAACAATATCATTTGTAATTACGTCAGTAATAAAACATTTACACACTTGCTTAGACGAAACAATACACGAACAGGTATTAGTGAACTTACTTTGAATAGCGAACCATTGGAGCGCAGACTTTGACAACGTTTCCGGACTCGAATAACTCCATTCTTTAGGCTTTAGTTTAAAAGCAATATATATTAAAATTTAGAGACAAAATTAATAAATATGAAGATAAATACATCTGACACTTTATATGGTTTTGAAACAGTTCACGAAATACAGCAGATGTTCTCCTCTAGTGCACACATTTTAAACCCTCTTCAAACCCCACTCTTGATCAACTGTTATTCTATTAGGTAACAGATCATAATATAAAATAATAAATAGCCTAGATATAAAATTTCCCCTTTCCACGTTGTTATTGTAGTCTATCTAATTCGTCGGTAGGTTTTAAAGGAATGTAAACTGGTTATTTGGTACAAGGGCGTCACCAACTGGACTGGAGTGTTAGTACGGCGTAGGAAATATCTCGGACAGGTCTCCAGCCTTTTACAGGGAAAACGCACATCAGCCGAACAATCATACCCACGGA
>JAYDZF010000007.1:15901244-15913077 GCA_034509105.1 Microcambeva barbata | reverse complement strand
AAAAAATGGTGGCTAAAATTGTATATCCTTACGCTGCACTAAGATGTTTGGTGAGCATCTAATTTTCAAAACGAGCATTCATTTTAAGAGAATTCTTAAATGGAACCTATCCATAATAGTCAACAAGCTACTAGATGCAATACCTAAACTATTTTCTGGTGGTTCTAGGGAAATAAATGTAATTACAACCAGCTATATGCATTCCAAAGATTCTCAGACCTTTGAACGGAAGAACCAGGAAATTGGTGGTGAACAGCAAACCTAAATTCCCTCTGGATGAAAAGAAAAACTTTTCCCTCTTGCATAATTGATGGAATCCATCTTCCAGTATTGTTTACACTCGGTCTCTGGGATGCTTTCTTGTGGCGGCTAGAAAGATAAGCTTTAGCCTTCTTTTACCCGCCTGTAGCTTCACAAAGGCTCGGGCATTAGCCAGCTGGAGGCTCTGTCAAAAACAATATGCCTGATGTTGCACAGCTGTGTAGAAGCTGGGTTTGTTGGTGCAGGGCCAGGTCTGTCTGCACTAGAGAGTTTCCTGTTAAGGCACAACCCTGAAGCAGCAGGGAGGCTGAGGGGAGAATGCAGGAAGTGGGAACTCGAACAGCATCTGGTTCTGCTTAAGCTATGGAGGTGGACATCTGATTCCTCAGCACCATGAGACACAAGCAAACACATGCTATAGCAAAAGGGAGACAGTCTAACTAGTACATCCCATAATGATTCGTTGCATTTTGTATTTAAACCAAAATAAAAGTTCTTCCATGTTTAGAATGTTTACACATCCTGGTGGGAACACTCATTTATTTACTGCATAGATTTTGATTTTCAAATAGTAGTGGCTTTCTTTGCTTGAACCCACTAGGTGTAGTGAACTAAAGAACAGAGAAAAACATGACAACAAACTCATAAACCAGCATTTCAGATAAAGATACAATCGTATTATAATGACACCTAAGCTTCAGGCTAAGCTCACTGTCCTGTAGCTTTGTCCTGATCTCCAAAGCCCAAGTCAAAACTATCTAAACAAACAGAAGAAGCCAGATCTCTGGGTGGGCTGGATAGTCAGTATGTACGATGATGAAATCGGAGATGCTCCAAATAAACAGACAAGTTTAGGCAAACCCAGCACAAGACACAAATGTGGGCTTCCGACAAACTCTTCTGCCTTGCCACTGATATGGGGTTTAACTGGTAAGACACTACTAATAAAAAACCTTTGACTAAACCCCCCATCATCACTGACCTCGGCAACTTTAAATACAGATGTATTTTGGAGGATTGAGGAAAAAATAAATTATTCATTTTGATCTCTAATCTTCATTATCATTACCATAACCACAGGGATGGACAGTATTACAAACCTCATGATCTCTTGATCAAAATCCAATCTTAATATTGAACTGACAGGTAAAAAAAATCAATTTGATCTCTTTGCCTATTCTGTTTACAGTACATGTGTTCTTATTGTAGCCCTCAAGATCCTAATTGCTTAAGGATGACAAATCTAGTTTCTAAAATTGTCTAAATAGCCAGGACTAAAGGATTATAAAATAATATGGCCTGTCCTGAGTGGACACATCTAACTCAAACCATGTAAACACAAACTAATCAGGTAGTTCACGTTCCTAGTATTAAAGGGATGGACAAACGAGTCAGATCACATCGATGTACTGGATACACTGTTTACATTCACGTCTCATCGGTGAACCGGATGAACCGAATATAAATGATATCAATTGAAATGTTCACATACGAAGCATCAGTACCGGCTGCTGAACCTAATACACAACAATCAGAGGACCAGGGAGGTGTTAGTGAACCACCGAGTCCGACATGACCGCTGTTATTGTAAGCTCTCACCCGTCTCTTACGCAACACACCACCAGCATTCAACGCGTTAGCTTTTTAATACACCGGTCTTCATTTTTTTACTATATGGCTGATTTATTCGATTCGTTTTAATCACACAGACCTGAAATAACACACAGAACATGACTTACTGTTTTAGCAGAAAAGCGTCCTGATGGTCAGTTCATAATAGATGCAGTAGCTTCACAATTCAGCTCGGAATATTATAAATGATGATATACGGTTTACACCCCCCTGGTTTTTACATCCCCTGAACATGTGCGTATATGATCACTAAATGCTTCATATATCCGTTTCATCCGCGATAACCATGATCGTTAGGACATCACGAATACCCGCTTAGGATGCGCTGGGCAGGATTCTCGCGCACGCGCTTATTAGAAGCGGCTGGTGCGTCCACGTGACTGCCAGCAAACACCGAGTACGTCACACTTCAGCTGAAGCAGAGGGACCAATAACAAATAAAACCAATAACAACCAGCATATAAACAACAGTTACATTTTAAAATTCGGCATAATATTTATTATTAGTAGTATTATTTCCTTACATTCCATCAAACTACCCGTTTTTCGTTTCAATGTAACCCACCTCTATTAAATAACCCACTTGTTTTCATAAACCACTAATTCGACCCATCTCTTTTCAAAGCCTACCTGTTTTCATAGCCCCGCTCTGTTCATAACCCACTTTTATTCAGAGCCCATTTCTTTTCGTGACCCACATGAATTTATAGCCCACGTTTTTGTAACCCTCTTCTATCAATAGCCCAAACCTATTCGTGACCCACCTGTATTCATATTTCAAAGCAGGTGTGATAGATGTTTGTATTGTTGATGGTATGTATGGGCAAACATGTGCTGTACTGGGTTGTTAGTCTGTTTTTTTGCAGGGCAAATAAAGTCCAGATATTTACATTTTACATTGCTGTTCACCAGTAATGTGCAGGATTCAGCTTTTGCAGTCTGCACACGCCATTCTTTCAGTTCTGATTTAACCAGGAACTGTATTGGTCAATCATGTATCAAACACATGTTGAGAATTTTGCTCCTTGAGAACAGCAAGTTGTGTAAAAAACACTGAAACACTGAACAGTTGGACATGTGCATTCTAAAGTTTAGATAAAATTATAATAAGTTTATCTGTAATGGTTAGAGTGCATTTTAGGTTCATCCTGAAATATCCATCAAAAGCCGAAGAGTAGTGTACTAAACAGTATTTAATAATCGGAAGCACTGAGCATGTAACTAACCATCCTCAGCATGTAACCAACAACACCTAGCATAACTAACATTCCTGAGCATATAAATCAACAATCCTGCTTGTTCAACCAACAACACTTGATTGGCTGCTATATAGGGCTGTGAAGAAATAATTGCCTTCCACTCCACTTAGTCTATTTTTGCTATTTTGCTACATTCAAATGCTTAGGATTTGGTTTTTTTATTTACTTCTCATCTCATACTTTATCCTGATCAGGGTACGTTTACATCGTGCAACACTGCACACAAGGCAAGAAAACCTAGAGCAGGTTTCCCATCCATCACAGGGATTTGAATACCCGCTAACCCCCAGACATAGCACTGCTGCCCACTGACCTTAAATAATTGATATAAATAAATTAGAAATAGGTTTATTTAAACCTTTTATTGCCCATGTGAAAAAATAATTGCCCCCGACCCAAAACCAAAATAAAAACATAAACATAAAAATCTAAAGATGGATTTGTTTGTATGCTTTGGATTATTGGTCAACTGCATAAGACACACAAAAGCTTAAGGTCACATACTGTCAGATGGACAGTATTCTGTATTCTCTGATAGAAATTAAATACCTAGTTTAGTTACAAGTTATTTAGTTCCTGCAAAGGAATCTCAGAAGATCCTCACATGGCTTTGTAATGTGTGCAGTCTGTGATTTTGCTCTGTCGTATTGAACAATGTCTGGATGTACTTGGAATAGACGATGTCCTGAATGCTGCAAATATTGCTAAGATCTCAATGTTCTTTTCTACATTACGCTATCATAGAAGTTTGAATTGCATTTGTCAAAGGCACTGACTCAGACCCATACCATGACACACCTGGCTTTTGTACCTGTTCCTGGTCCTTTTTATCTTTGGTCTGGAAGAACATGATGTCCATTTCTTCCAAAAAGACCTGACATACTGATTTGTCAAACCATAATTTATGGTGAACATAAATTTCACTAACTAAACAGCATATGACCTACAAACAACGCCTCAAGTTAACCAACAATGCCGGACATATAACAACGAATGCATATTATTTGACAATAACAAGCAAATAACAACTGCCCTTGCCTTGTAGCTTATAACATATATAACATATGCCATGTATATATTAATACTGAGCACACAAACCATAATACTGCTTGTACAACCAACAATAATTAGCTAATAATCAGTAATACTGGACGGTTACCAACAATACTAAGAATCTGTAGTGGCCATTCTAACATCTCTATAGATTTTCTGAGAAGAGTGAGCACTGTGCAGTGGCTTTGTGACATTCACTGTCTCCTGGAACTAGCAGCATGACAGATGTCTCATGCAGCACAGCATATAATAACAAACACTAAAGAGCACAGCCAAAATTATT
Source organism: Microcambeva barbata (assembly GCA_034509105.1). NCBI lineage: Eukaryota > Metazoa > Chordata > Actinopteri > Siluriformes > Trichomycteridae > Microcambeva > Microcambeva barbata. Next base: position 15,908,589 of record JAYDZF010000007.1, on the reverse strand, counting down.
ATATATAAAATACTGACCATATCAAAAATACTAAATGAAAAAACTCTATTTCACTCATCAGTACAGGTTTTGTAAAGAACATTTGCAAGGGAATGATTTTTGCACAGGATTGCAATAACATTACCTTTTTATACTTTATTTTTTTTAATTGTGATTCCTTTCATTGAGCATATCTTTTGCTGTTAGTCCTGGGTTCCTTTTCATCTAATTTAGCCTCCTGCATTTTTGACTTAAAGTTTTTTTCTTTGAAATTTGCTTTGATCAGAACATGGTTCACATGAACACATTTTTCTGAAGAAAGCAGATTATGACTCGCATTTTTATTGGCCTTTCACTCCACCACAGTCATTTACTGCTCAGCACTCACAGTTAAAACATAGCAGACTTTTATTGCAAAATGGCTAGCATCTTATAACCTTGTGGTTGAAGACGGAAGATGTTTAACCATTTGTGTGCTTTGAGAGTAGATATAAAATAGTGGGCTGCAGATTGAGATTGCATTTTGCAAGCAATAATGTTAAACATTGCTTCTACTACAGAATCTTCAATGGCACAGTTTGTTGTGTAAAACACAAATGCGGTGGGCTGCACTATTGCCTCACAGAAAGAAGATCCATGGTTGGACCTCAGGGCCCTGTCCGGGTGTGTTCTGCATTTAGTCCAGTGAATCGTACCATGACCAGGAACCGTACCCAGCGGTGGTATAAACAGGCAACGAAAAAATACACATCATGGCCTGATGACCTATTTATTCTAAATTGAAGGAAATACTGCCCCCGTGTGTAAGTTCAGAAGAATTGCATATTGCAACGTGAAGCAATAGGACGGAAATACACAAGCTTTCGACTCGATTTATATTCAAGCAGCTCATCGCTATTCAGTACAAGGTTTTAACTTTAAAAGATATATATTTTGCGAACGTGTTCGTTTCGTTGACACATTTTTATATAGTTTTTAAATGTTATTTTTATAGTTTCTTAGATGGATTGTTTATAACACCGTAAAGTATTGCATCCTAATTTCGTTGTACCTGGTATAATGACAATAAAGATATCCTGATTAAATTATTCCCACATTGTCTGATTTAAACTGAAAAGTAATCTGCAGGTTCCACCGAGATTTGAACTCGGATCGCTGGATTCAGAGTCCAGAGTGCTAACCATTACACCATGGAACCATGCAGACGCACGGCTCATTCTACTCTAAAGCCTGTCTGTCAAACAAAATAAACTAATGTAACTGAATAACAAATGAAAAACGACAGATCTTCTAATTACACAATCAGTTGATAACAATGTATATACAATATTTATAGAAGAAATAATCTGCATGTTTACACTCTACTTTAGTCAATATCAGTTAAATCAGTCACTTCTCCAAAACGTTGAAAAAGGCTCGACCAAAACCCAAATATTAATATTAATGAAGCACTCGTTGAACTTTTTTCAGATTTTGAAGAAGTGACTGATTTGATGTCTAGACTTTGAATTATCAGACAGCTCGCCTCCAAGTAAAGTAATAATATACAGTAGCCTCAGAAATGGCAAATGACAACTAAATATTATTATTTAGCAGTAGTATTATACGTTGTCTATAATATAGAACTTTGTTAATTAATGTAATTGGGTTGAATTCAACTCAACCATTGAATATAAATAAATACTATTTATGCCTCTTTATTAGGCATGAACTGAGTGCAGTTTATGGTCATGAACAGTTAAGGTTGCATATTGGTCCAATGAATTGCATATTCTAATTTTCATAGCAAAAGCACAAAAAGGTCCTGACAAACAAACAAACAGAAATACAATGATGTTATCACACACTACATAAGACTAGTCATGGTGAGGTCGAGAGCGAAGAGAGGCCGTAATATCTGAACATTTACTACATAATACAAGTACAACAGAAATGTCTAAAAGTGGATTTGTAACCACTTCATGTTAAAGCAGTCAACTGTGACAGTGTCATTGGCGCCCAAGGTCAATCAGGAGGTCATGGTAAGCAAAATGTGTCCAGTCCGACCCCACCATTTGTTCAGTTCAGGTCATTGTCTTTAACCCCTTATCCTAATTAGGGTCGGGGAGAGCCTATCCCAGCTCTTCAACGGGCACAACACACAAGGTAACACCCTGGATCTCCAATCAACCTGCTAGCATGTCGTCGAACTGTGGGAGGAAACCGGAGTACCCGGAGGAAACCCACGAAAAACACGGGGAGAGTATGCAAACTCAACACAGAAAGGACCCGAACCCAGGACCACTAAGCCACCGTGCCACCCCCCATCATTTGGTGATTAATTGACACTAACTAAAATATAAGGGAGGCAGCACACAGAACTACTTTCGGATGTGATCATTACTTACCTACAGTGTTCTGAGTCGTACCCTGGTACTGGAGGAACGTTCTCTACCATCTAAAATGTTGATAGTAAACATCAGTTTTGGACACACTCCATAGCCTGCTTTATGTACAGAATATTTACAAATTTATTTGCTCCAGAATAGAGGAGAAATGAATCTAGTGTGGGTTTTGTCAGGGCTTTTATTTTGAAGGGTCCCTGATTGTTTTGAAGCCTTGAATGAAGCTCTTTGCTAAATGATTAGCATGGCTACTGACTTACACACAGTCTGACTGCAGTGCAGCAGCGGGGAGGATCGAGGCAGTTGTGTCGAAATCTGATCGCCGAGTGTTTCTTCATCACTCCTCGGTTTTTTTGTTCTGATCAAGATGGGAACGAGAGACGATGAATATGACTACTTGTTTAAAGGTAAAATACATTTAACGTCTCTTAGAGCTAGTGGCGCTCTTGATATTTTTAACGTTACCGTGTTAGCGAGGAAACATCTGGGCTGCGTCCCAAGCGGCGCAATAGTTTAATACATTTTTTTTGTTATGAACTACATGATGTTATTTATTTGATGTTTACTATCGTAATAATCTCAGCCCTGATTGTACACGATGGATTGAATGTAAAAAATATCTTCGCCTGCTAGCTGTCTTTGCTTGAGCTAACGAACAGGCCAACATTAGCTTGCCACCCAGCGATAAAAATATTTTATTACCCCTCTTAAAACCCTAAATTATAAAAGTAATAAAGAATGTAACAGAATTGTTGTTCTATGTATTTACTAAAACTATTTCTAAGGGCGCTTTAAGATTTATTTGTTGTTTTCGGGCTGTGTCTCAAACTGCACAATGATTACCTTATAGTATGTCAAAGTAGTACAATATAATTGGGACGTTTTGACACACTATGTACTAGGTAGTGCACATACGGAATTGTTCAGGCAGCCATTGCAGACAGAACCACACCTTCATCATTTAGTGAAAGAAAAGCTGAATCTAGCTGACTGTTCAACACAAACGTGAAGCAAGCCGAGCTAAAAACGCGGAAATAGGCCCCATTTTATCTTCAGGTTAATAACACAAATATTTACTGCTTCACTGACCGACCGTACGATAAAATTAGAGCCAGCAAGTCCAGTTTATTTGTATAGCGCTTTTTACAATATACAACATAACAGAACCCAGGACCAAGAAATCCCATGTTGAGCAAGCTAAAAAAAACTCCCTTAAATTACAGGAAGAAACCCTTACAGGAATCAGGGACCCCCGTCCTCCTAGTGTGGCCTGGATAATGATTTGAAGAAAACATTAACACAGTTAATTTAAACTAAACGTTTATAATACCATAGACGAGCAATTGGAGTTATTATTCAGGCCAGCAGTGATAAAGCTAATAGTCAGTTTTCTGGATTAATGGTCTTAAGAAGTCATAACTGCATTTTAATCCTTTCTAGGATTAAACCCAGGATTACACGTCTGTCTGACTGAATGATACACTACAGGTGTTTCCAGGAATGTGGACAGCTTTAATATTTACCCCAAAGCAACATTCCATCATAACCGCTTTAAAGTCCTGTGATTTAAACATTCTGAAATTACCAAGCCGTACCTTTCTGAACAGGTATCAAGCTAAAGCAGTTTGACCAGGCTTGGAAATTGGATTAATTTTTCATACTAAATTAAACATCATTAACAAGCATTATTAAAGTCTAAGAGATAAAGCAACTCATTGAGTTAATTTGAGTCCAATTGCTGTAGAACCCTCATTAACATATTGATTTAAACCGAATATTGACAAAACAACGGGTGGCTCAGTGGGTAGCACTGTCACCTCACAACGAGAAGGTCCTGGGTTCGATCCCCAGGTGGGGCGATCTAGGTCCTTTCTGTCCTTGCATGTTCTCCCCGTGTCCGTGTGGGTTTCCTCCAGGTACTCTGGTTTCCTCCCACAGTCGAAAGACATGCTACCAGGTTGATTTGAGACTCTAAATTGTCCTTTAGGTACCTGCAATGGACTGGCGTCCCATCCAGGGTGTTACCTTGTGCCTTGAGCCGGTTGAAGAGTCTCTCTCACCTAAGGGGTTAAAGATAATGAACTGAATGAACTATAATACAGTAGATTTAGAAAATATCCAACATATTGTCAGCCTAAAAAGGGACTTTGTCAGGAGGCCATTCCAATCCACTGCCAAAGGTCCTATGCTACGACAGGACAGACTATGGTGAATAAGCAACCTTGATGACATATGACAGTTGCTTTGGCAGCATGAGCGGAAAATGATTTTTTGGTCTGATGAGATGATAATTAAACTCTCTGGGCAGAACAGCATGAGACATCAAAGTAAAAAAACAGGCCATGCGCTTCACCTTTAACTCCCAGTGAAACATTTTGGTGGCAGCATCATGCTGTGGAAATGAAAAGCTTTAGAAAGGTACATATAGGTTTCCAGATAATTAATTTCGGTTGAGTTACTGAAGCAAATCTGCCAATTGTATGTTCGGGGCCAAGACAGCTAATATTTTAAATAATTTTCTTACAGATTTAGTGTGTTTGTAGTGTGACATTATGCAAAAATATCCACATCAGTCCTGTACACAAATAAATGTAGACGGAGAGCCACTGATGGTACTGTCGTGCTCTTTACTTTTTACTTGCCAGAAGTAGCATGTGGACACTCTCAGTTGGGTGATGACTTTAAATGACATCTTAACAAACATCTTTAGCTGAACAGTGCCTATTTTTTAGTTAGCGACTAATCAGTTAACCATTAAAATTCCTAATTGCAAACAATTATTGGAGCTCTGAGCACATCTATAAGCTTTGCTTAAAGTTATGCATGACCTGCATTTCTTCTCAGTATTAGATTTTCTGTGACCAAGTGAGTGTCACATCCAGCACTAGCACAGCAGCATAAACAAAACCGTATCTTGGCTGCAATCGACTCACTCCCCACTCTCATAGTCACACAACACCCCAATTGTTAAGTACATGGGTAAAGAATCAAATCGATTGTTTAAAGTTAACCTGTTATTCAGCCATGATAACAGCCATCGCAGCCGATAAGGTGTTCAGAAACAACAATACATTGGTTGTATTCTACTTATAAACATAGTTTGCATTAGTTGATCTCCTGTGTTTTGTTTGTAGTGGTTCTGATCGGAGACTCCGGCGTGGGGAAGAGTAACCTGCTGTCCCGATTCACCCGTAACGAGTTTAACCTGGAGAGCAAAAGCACCATCGGAGTGGAGTTTGCTACACGCAGCATTCAGGTGGACGGCAAGACCGTGAAAGCTCAGATTTGGGACACAGCCGGGCAAGAGCGCTACAGAGCCATCACCTCGGCGTAAGAAAATGATGGCTCACTCACTCAAAGCAGGAAGAGATCAGACCATGTTTGTTTACTCTAGGTTTAGCAAGAACACATATTATACGTCACCAGCAACTAGTGTTAGAGGTTTTGTTTTTATACTTCTTTTATACAGTGTGTACCAATATTCCGGATAAGCCAGGATAAATGGAAAATGTTCTTTGTACCGTTTATGTACAAACATACGACTAATGAAGATGTTCTGTCTGCTTTAGATAATAGACAAGTAAGAAGAATGGCCACACTCTTAATAGAGTTGATCTATTATGGACACACAAGCTAATTTCAGTGTTTTGGTTTAACCACGCGTGTACACTTGAACTGAATTAAGAGTCTCGGTGCTCAAGTTAGGGTTCGTGTTTTGGTTTCAAGGTATTACCGGGGTGCTGTGGGGGCTCTGTTGGTGTACGACATTGCTAAACACCTGACGTACGAGAACGTCGAGCGCTGGCTGAAGGAGCTCCGAGACCACGCGGACAGCAACATCGTCATCATGCTGGTCGGGAACAAGAGCGACCTTCGTCACCTACGTGCCGTACCCACCGACGAGGCGCGCGCCTTCGCAGGTCAGAGAGACATTTCATGCCGGGCCTTCGAGTCCGTTACTGTGACCTTGTCTTGGGTATATTGTGATAAAGAAAAAACAAAAGAGAAGGGTGTGTGTTAGATGACTTAAGATTTAAGGTTCTGACTTACCGAATGAACGTGTTTTGTGCCTACAGAGAAAAACGGGCTGTCTTTCCTGGAGACTTCAGCTCTGGATTCTACTAACGTCGAGACTGCTTTTCAGACCATCCTTACTGGTAAGTGACTTTAATGCAGGAACTGAAAAACACTCATTCTTTTGGTTCCTTATCTGCAGTGTCAAGTTAAAGCTTAGTCATTTCAGCTAAAAGTGAAGGAGAACTCATCGAAGAGCAGGAGAACATGCAGATTAGACAAGGGAAAGTGTGTGTTTGTGCGTGTGCATGCTACAGGGAAAAGATTGTTACTGATTGGAATTTGGCTGAAGGCCATATCCTTATGAATCAGTAATCAGTGGCCTGACCTTGTTGGGGTGGGTCCGCTGAGTTCCTCTGACGTGACGTGACTGTAATGAAAAAAGATACTTCCTCACTTGCAGCTCTGTTTATCAGCCCAGCATTAGGGGACTTCTGCACTAAGCTGAGAGTGATTTTATTTAAATGTGCACACAACGTGGCCAAAAGTATATGGACGCCACGTTATTAGTTCTAGCTCTTTCAGGCACCGGTTGCTAACTGGACGCCACATTATTATGAAATGCATGTCCACTGTTTGCTGCATTCTATCATAACCAGCATTTACTTCTTCAGAAATTTGAACTCCAGTAGCTCGTCTGGTGGATGTACTCACTTCAGAACTCTTCGCCTGTGACCCTGTTGCCACCCTGTTTACAACAGCTGCTTCCTTGGACCACTGCAGACATTCCCCAAGAGCTGCAGTTTTAGGCTCAGGCCGAGTCGTCTAGCCATCCCAATCGGGCCCTCGTCAAATTCGCTCCAATCCTTACGCTCACTCATTTGTCTTGCTTCTAATATCGACTTTGAGGATAAAATGACTGCCTAATATATCCCACCCTTTAACAGGTGCTGCGTTCGTTAATCAGC
>JAYDZF010000007.1:15699415-15711167 GCA_034509105.1 Microcambeva barbata | reverse complement strand
TGAAATGGACTGCCACAACATCCTTACCTGAATAAATCATTTGAATGAGGAAACTTTATTTAAAATGAATTTAAAGATGCTCTGATTACATTTTATGTGTTGATCTTTATGTATTGACTGATCAGTCTATGTTAACATTTAATATTTGTTATTTTGGACTGTTTCAAACTGAATACCTGTACATTGTCATTGTTCTGTTTATAGTGGAATATTCAGCCCCTGCTGGGTGGCATGGTGTCTCAGTGGGTAGCCCTGACGCCAACAAAGTCTTGGGTTTGATCCGTATTTAGGGTAGAATTTGCATGTTCTCTATGTATCTGTGTGGTTTTGAAGATACAAGACTGTCCATGGTCGTGTCTGACATTAAACCTGAGACCTGATGAATCTTATGTAAGGAGTCACTGACACGTCTGTCAGGAATGAAGCCAAAGGGTGAAAACTAATGAAGATGTGAGGTCATTTAACTCCTTAACTTATTTTAAAAGCTCGACAAAGCAAAAAAAAAAGTTTGAGCTGAGATAGAAAGTCTTTAGAAATCTTCACAGCAGGTCTCCACGGTTTATAAAAAGTCTCATAAAAGCTGCCAAAGTTATGAATGAACGGGAGTCCGGTTTCAGCCCATGGGAAGTAGTTTATAATCAAGGCTTAATAAGAACATCTGAAATTTACTACACGGGCAATAAAACCCGGATTTAGCAGTAGCAAAATGTCCGACATTATAAGCTTATTTTGGGATAGTGTGACCACTGTTGTCTTGAACTGGAACAGAAAAAAAAAAGATATTTGAAAGCAATTTCCACTCAGGTGATCTCGCCCCAGGCCCTTAGCGAGCTTTAGATGGCGAAATTAAACTCCATACTGTTTCTGCTGATAGAAAGCTCTGGTCAAACGAATGGCCGCGGCAAACGGCTCTTTACCATTTCACAGAGGAAATATTAACACAATAAAGCAGGGCTCTCCTGCAGGGCTAGCAGAGTGGCAGTGCTCTCTTAGAATCACTAATACCTTCTCTTCTGCCTAATGAACACATCTAAGACTTCAGACTCGAGCAGCTCTTATAAATGTGCAGAGACGACGTGCAGAATAGGCAAACCCGAGAAAATCATTTCCAACTAGAGATGCGCATTTCTTGAACAGAATGCGAGTGCGATTGCATGGGTGTGTGGTTTTAAAGGCTGTACCCATTTCGGGGTGTAGGCATCGGGCTGGGCGATTTACAATTAAAACAGTCGATATCCCCAACTTCTAAAAAATGAATGGGAGTGAATGGGGCTGAAAAGTGAGCGTGGACAGGTGTGGGTACCCATAAGCTGTATGTTGCTGCAGTTTGTGGGGGTGTGAATACTTTTTCCAGACAGGTTACTTTATCTGTGTTCAAGGTTTTATTTAAGAAGAAGTTCTCTATATGCAATTACCATTCAAAAAAAATGAATGGAAGTCAATGGAGAACAAAATCGGGCGTGGCGTGTCACCGGGTTGGCGTATCTGAAAATGTTTTACATATCGTGGGGTTTTGGCCAGGTTGCACTATTTGGAGTTGGAAGAGGGTCGATAGCTCCACAAATGAAAAAGTTCAAAAAAATGAATGGGGAAAAAATGTTGGGAAAAGGGTGTGGTCGGTTAGGGGGCAAGCGAATCCCTTATCTTTATACATGCCCACCATTCCTGTATAGGCCAAACGTTTTAGAGTTGGAAGAGGGTGGATATCTCCAAAAATGAAAAACTTAAAAAAAAATGAATGGGAGTCTATGGGAAAAATGTCGGGAAAAGGGTGTAGTGGGCAAGTGGGTGGGCGAATCCCTTATCTGTATACATGTCTACCATTCGTGTATAGGCCGAACGTTTTGGGGCTGGAACAGGGTTGATATCTCAAAAATTGCGGGTCCAAATAACCGGACAAAATTTTGGCTGAATAATAATAATAAGACTAATGGATAATAATAGTGTGATTGCCCCTAATCAGATAGATACATCAGTGTACAGAAAACGTACAGAATATTATCTAATTCAGAGAAGTACTGGTTTCTTTCAAGCATGAGAGGAAATTAAACCAAAACCCAGAATAACAGGGCTGAAGAACCACGGGCCTAAATTAACACCAATTCACACATTCACATTCATGATGCACATTGAGCTTCATCACTTGTGAATACTGCTAATAGGAAACAGTCTCTCCAGCAATGTGTTCTAAATGATGATGAGTACTCTAATGTACAATTTATTAGCACTCTAGGCTTCTGGTATGCTGACCACCAAATCCCTAGATCCTTAATGGCCGTGGGCACTAGAAATCTGCACTAGTAATGAGTGAAGCAATGCAATAATCCTTTTGTTCTTGTTTCAGCTGCTCCCATTAGAGGTCGCCACTGTGGACCGTGATCCGCATCATTGAGTTATGTGTCTACAGTTAACCTGGATGCATGTTTTTGGCCTGTGGGAGGAAAAACAGACACAGACACAGGACTGGATTCACTAGGAGTGGACGTTTATTCATTAGATTCACGTTTGGAAAATGACTTTGCTTTGAGAAAACTTGGAACAGCTAAATGTGTAATCTTGTGATGCTTTCCTATTAAACATATTCAATTATGATGTCGATAAGAAGCATCAGAGCAATCCATTACTAGATATTAACTTCCCCGGGGTAATTTCCCAGAATTTTACAGGGTTCAATGAATTCGTAAAAAAATAATAATACATCTGGCCAATTTTAATGGCAATCATTAAATGTTTGACAAAACTCTTGTCTTTGCTCTCATGTTTAGCAAAAAAGACATAGAGATAGAGATAATTAGGTCACAATGCAGTGACTGCACCAAATTGAAACTCAATAAAATACTCAATTCAATTGCCTGTCTGCAAACAAAACTATGGGGTTAACTCTGGGAGCCCCGTAAAAGGGAACATGTGTGTCTCCCTACGGTATCCATGCTGAGGTCCGAGCAGCCTGGTAATCCAACTTCAAAGAAATGTAAGTGGAAGGGGAAACAAAAACCCAGAGAACCCTGATCTGCAGAAAAACTACCACCAGGATCAAATCAATCCTGGTCCATCCGAATGCATTGTTGAAATGTTGTTGTGAATAGAATAGAATAGAACAACAGCAGTTGTCCAGTCTTTCTGGGTACCAAGTGTTTATTAACAGTTGGTAAAGTACGCACCCCGGCCCTGTTATTATAACATACAGGGGTGCCTGGGATTTTGAGCCGTATAAAAGGCCACATAACTCCAGATCATGCCAACTCCAAAAAAACATAACACTTGTGCAGACGTGCACGTGATGAAGCATTGCAAGACCCTTTATAACAAACGGAATACGACTTTACGTGAAATATTCTATTAATGATGACAGTGTAATTATTTACTATAGATCCACCCACCTGATTGGACATTCGAGAGGTCGATTACATCATAATGATGAGGCAGGTTGTAATTATCTTTGTGCAAAACGAATCATGAGTAAAGATATGTACAAGCAGGGTGAACAGTAGTGTCGGGTGTTAACACAACTACAAACATGCTAAGGCTATGGGTTGTTCCAAATATTACCGATGATTGTGTTAAGTTGCTTGTCATTAGGTAAGCAGGTGAAAACCCCTGATGAGTGCATTATTTGGAGCCAAGCAGATCCGTGATTGAGTCTTGTGGAGTCAAAACCAGATGTTTTATTGATTTCCGTCGCAAGTCTAACAAAACCTAATCATGCATATGTCAATTTAGTGTTTACTGCAGTTTACTACAGAACAGAAAGCGTTTACATAAATAAAATCATCGGTGACTACACTGATATTCAACTTCTGCACGTGGGTCGGTGTGCATGATGTGAATATTAGAATGAATGTGGAACTTTATCACATTATAATATTTACGCTACACTAGTGTCGTCATGAAGAGCTCATAATTCTAGCTGCATCTTTATTCTATTCAATACAAGCACTAACTAATGCTTCAGTGATTCTGGTTACATCACTGCCATGTTCAGTTTGTTACAATGTTTTGTTTGAGGTTTCTATTTGCTAGTTCATTAATGCTTAACCATCATCTAATGGCGATCAATTAGCATCCTTTGCTGTGTGTTTAATAATCATTAAATTCGCTACTCAGGTGGCAGTAAAAACACAAGGCAAGTGCACCAGAGCTGGGATCTTGAATACATCATATAGCTCTTCAGTATAAGCTCTTCCTGTCGGCCTGTTGTTCGTACAGTGGTGGGACTTTGAGCTGGATAGGGTCTCTCTCATGAGTTATGCCACTGCAACCTCTCCTCTGGTGGCTAATTGAGGGTGCATGAACCGAGATGAAGAAAGAGCACTGATCAGGGTGTGTCTCTCCATACCCAGTGCTGATCGACATTGTACTCGGCTGGTATAGGTGACAAGATGCATATGGCTTCTACCCATGTGTCAGAATGAGAGTGGATTAACTTCACACTCCTTATGAGTGATGGGGAAGGTAGGTTGTCGCATGTATCTAGAGCCATGCTAACCTCCCAGAGCTGCTTTAGGATGTATTAGACCATATCCATAGACTGAACATAATGTTGAGGTGTTCCCACAGATGCTCTGGGGAATTAGGGTAGTATGGCGCTAGGGTAATACTTGGTCATGATCTCGTTACAACAATTAGAGGCAGCCGTGGCCTGGTGGTTAGAGAACTGGGCTTGTGATCAGAAGGTTGCCTTGAGCAAGACACCTAACCTCTATCTGCTCCCCGGGCTCTGTGGCTAGGGCTGCCCACTTCTCCAGGCATGTGTGCTCACTGCCCCCTAGTGTTCACTAGTGTGTATATGTGTGTTTCACTGCACGGATTGGGTTAAATGCGGAGGACAAAATTTCACTGCAAAGTGATGAAAGAAGTTTCTCTCTCTCTCTCTCTCTCTCTTCCAAACAGTGATGGACAGAAAACCTACATGAGCTCTACAAAGGCAGCATTTTATGCCATTTAATGTGCACTCTAGAGAAGTATGCTTTTCAAATTCTAAGATGCCTTAAAATGCTCACTAGTAGACATTTTTTTTAAATTGAAGAATGAGGTACCATCCGATGCTTCCTTAGCGGTGAAGGCAATCCCAACATTCGGTGTGGCAGATAAGTCAAGTCTCTAGCTCTTTCTCTCTCTGAGTGTAACTTTTTCTTTACTCGTGTGTGTGCATATAATTTTTTTCATTACACGTATTTATGTGTGTTTACGTTCTCCTTGTTTACTTATGGACGTTATCTCTAATCCTCCTGTTTGTAACATAAAGACAGGAAGGTAGTGAAAGTCTAAAAAGTCAGATGGAAAAGTCTCCAGAACAAGGTCTGAACCACTATAAAGAGACTCCAAAATGGGTGTCCATTACTGTGGGGGGTCAAAGAGAGAATAAGCAAAAGGCTGGCACTCATTGCCCACAAATATCTGTCAACCCCTGCCACCACAGGAGAATCTGGGTTTAAAAACAACAAAATTCATTAAACAAAAGTATCTGAATAAAAATATGATTCCACTGAGTTTATTTTTCAATCAATTAACCTAATTAAAACCTTCAGTTTTAAGGATAAATGGGAATAATTACAGCATTGGCAGTGTGATTAATTAGTCAGTTTCTTTTTTAATTAATTGTGACATGTGAAGAAATTATTATTGTATTATATTTTTAATGTCTGTAAGTGTGTACAAGGCCGGCAGGGACAATTTATAGGTACGCTGAGGAAGATGATAGTTGACATTAGGGCTGGGCGGTATTGACATTTTTCATTCCGCGATACCTTCTTCAGATTATAGCACAGTATTACGGGGTTAGGTGGGGGGATGGGGGTAATAATCATTAATCAATAGGCGGAAAAGCAGTCGGATCCCTCACTGCTTGTGCACGTGAACATGCAGGCTGGAGGAACTATTGAAATGTGGTGAGCACAGTAATATGATTTGACCGTGTAATAAATGAGACTATTCCTGCTCCTGTTTCTTTACATTTTCAGAAGTCTAAGCTAAGAGGGTTAAGGGCCTTGCTCCGGGGCCCAACGGCAGCAACCTTGCAATAGTGGGTCCAGTACGTTAACCACTAGGCTGCAGCACACAGAGAACATGAAGGTTTCTTCTTTATCTTCTGTAAGTACTAAACTTGGGTGGCACGGTGGCTTAGTGGGTAGCACTGACGCCTCACAGCGAGAAGGTCCAGGGTTCGATCCCCGGGTGGGGCGATCGAGGTCCTTTCTGTGTGGAGTTTGCATGTTGTCCACGTGGGTTTCCTCTGGGTACTACGATTTTCTCCCACAGTCCAAAGACATGCTACCAGGTTAATTGGAGACACTGAGTTGTCCTGTAGGTACCTGCGATGGACTGGCGTCCCATCCAGGGTGCTACCTTGTGCCCAATGAAGAGCTGGGATAGGCTCCAGCACCCCTCCCCGACCCTAATTAGGATAAAGGGTTAAAGACAATGAAGATGAAGTACTAAACTTCATATCGCCAGTCATTTGCGAATGTTTTAGTGAACATGTACTTTTATTGTTTCCATAAGTTTGTTTGTTACATGTAATACATTTTGTAGTTACGGTATTGATTTAAAGTTTTCTTTTTTTGTGGCCCAATGAGGCTTTGAATATTCACCTGACTCACAGCTAATGCTCGCCGTTGTGGCTTGTTTTTTTTTTCTCTCTCTCTCTGCCTCAGTGAGAGCCCCCTCTACCAATCAGTGAGCTCAAACTGGCAACCCCTCCGACTGCTCTCTTATTACGGAAACGTTACATGGTTTTTATACTAATATTAAAATACCGTCACCATATTTAAATACCGTGGTACATCGACATACCGTCATACCACCCAACACTAGTTGACATTCTAGCAGGTCATCCCATCATCCCATCAGGAGTGAAACCTGATGAAGGATAACCGGTTCGAATAACCGGCCTTGTAAGTCGAAGACTTATTAGAATCCTCTCTAGTAAGATAGTAGAGAGCTTCCGGCCTAGGAAAGAAAATCGGCTCGTATGGGTGTGATTGATCTGCTGTAGATGGACTCAATGGAAAACAAAAAGAGTAATGTGACTTTACAGTGCACGTGATTTTACAATTTTATCCGTGTTATCGTTCCTGACATATCACAGCAAGAAATAAATGAATGGGGAATCTGCTAGGAGTTCCAAACCAGCTTGTTACAGAGGAGAATTAAATGGGTTCCAAACCAACTTGTTATAGAGGAGAATTAAATGGACAGGAATAGCATTACATCCTCGTTCATGATCATATGTGCTTGAAAAAAGCAGCATGAGCTGTTTAAATAATCCATCGCTTGTTTGGTAATGATCAGCTCTCTGGACTGTTTGATTTTTATTAAAACTGGGAGTGGCATCAGTCAAAATATGTCGAGAGTGAACGATTCTCAGTTGTACACAAATAACTGTCTAATTTAATACATGCACAATGCAAAGCCTTTAAGCTCCTGAAGATACAGTGTTGCTCCAGATAGATGAGACGGGGCCGGGCGTGTTGCTCAAAGAACTTCTGAAACCCACTAACAGACTATTTAAGAAAACTGGATGGACTATTTAAGAGCTCCTATTTATCCTGTTTTTGCAAGTTAACTTTTAATCCTATGTCATTTTAGTGGTTGTTGAAGTATAAATCTTGGTGTGTATAATATTCTCCAGTCCACCCATGAAGGATGGGCCCCTGTCGAGCCTGGTTCCTCCGAGGTTTCTTCCTGTAATTTCGCCACAGTCGCCCACTGGCTTGCTCAACAGGGGGTTTGGTTCTTGGTCTGGTGGTCCTAAATTCTGTAAAGCTGCTTTGTGACGATGTCTATTGTAAAAAGCGCTATACAAATAAATTGACTTGACTTCCTACTGTTTAAAATCGGCAACCATATCAAAATGTACCAGAGATTTAGCAGAGCTACTAAACGAGAGCCTGGTTTCTCTTTCATGATTCTAGTTCATCATTAGTCAGAGACATTGTCATTTCACAGATGTTCCACCAGCAATTTCATTATTTTCCATTAAAGTGATTGTCAGGGCATGACATTTTTTTCTGAAGTATCTGATGTGAGTGAGACATTCTTAATACTTAACACTTAACCGCTTATCCAGTCAGGGTAGTGGAGAGTGCTGGAGCATGTCCCAGGTTCCCAATGGATGCAAGTCATACAGATACACTCTGGATGTGGTAGAGTCCATCTCAGGGCGGACACACACATCCATTCAGGCCAATTCAAGACTGGGTCATTTATGTGTCCCACTGTCAAAAAAAATGCAGACTGCCCACTAGGGTATCGAACCTTCCTGCTGTGAGGCGACAGTGCTACCCACTTGGCCGCTGTGCCACATCTTTATTATATTAAAATAAAATGTATAAAAGGCATATCCAAAAAGTCACACCGTCACATTATTATGACCACTTACTACTCAACAGGTGCAGCATGTGGCTCATAATGGACGTCACGTTTCATGAGATGGCGAGTGAGTACATGAGTGTGGGAGGCAACCGATTTTGGTACGAATCTACTTATACTTGCTGATCATCTTTCCCTGGGGCGGGACTCTGGGATCACTCCTGTGAGAAAATTCCCACATGGGTTAAAAGAGAATGACTACACTGGCCCCCTGATTACCAAGACTAGAATCTGATTGAGATAATTCCATAGATGCTCAATCATAGTGTTCACTCTTTGGATTCTCCTCCACACACCATGTGACCACCTACCAGGACCTTACAATAAGAAGCTGAAACTTGTCATTTGAAAAAAAAATGAACATACAACAGACTGAGAAATATTACATAGAGACATTATTCAGTGTACCCTATCAAGTGGTACGACCATAGGGTGTTGAAACTCGTACACTTAGCCATACTTATGAAATATTAAAATCATATTTACAAACGTGGGCAACGGGGACCTTGAGGACTCATGTTTGATTCATGCCTTTGGTCTGTGAAGAGTTTTGTGTGTTCTCTGCATATGTTTTCCATGGGTGGATGGACTGTTCTAATTTGCAAATTAGTGTCGAATTGGATTCAAGTTTGTGCCAGTGTATGTCGCACGGCTATGGACACAGAACAGGGTGATTTTCCCATTTGCACCCTCACCTGGGTGAAATGCTTGATAAAAAATGTAATAATGAATGAATAAATGAATAAAGTTTAATGCTGTCTAGTCGGGCTCAGCATGGTAAACTACACAGTTTATCTGTATTAATGTTAAAACAAGAGATATACCGTGTTTTTGAAAGCACAGTTGTTGTGAATAAAAAGAAGAAATAGGATATTTATTGCCACGCGAGTTAAAAACATTTCTGGTTTTAATTAATTCTTAATTACTGTTCCTTCTTAGAGGTGTAACAGCTGGTGGGGGTAGTGCTACAGACCTATCAGAGGAGTAAACATCCATGTTTGCTGGTGACCCAATTTAATACATGGAAATGTTAGATCTACCTAATAATACACGATTATGGGTTAAGCTTTGCATTTTAAATGCAGGTATTACTAAAGCTAAAAACAACAGCAGAACAAGAAAAACACATCGCTCACTGAAGGAGACTAATGAACGCCCAACTCAGAAATTTGCAAGGCAATAATACGAGCACTAATACATGAGCAGAATCTATAATGAGTGCAAAGACATTGGAAATGGTCATCACAGCAATGGAGTCCAATAAGCCCGGTTTGCTTCGGTGTCATGGCGACAAGATACGTGTGCCCCTTTATTTACCATGGTATAGATGGCAGCATGATGCCAGTTGGACGATTCGTCTTTCGAGTAATGTCTGGGTACTGGAAACCACAAGTAAATCCTTTCAGCTGCTCCTGTTAGGATGGTGGTGACCATTATTGATCTGGCATGATTTTTACGCTGGATGCCTTTTCAGATGCAGTCCACGTATATATCCAGGCTTGGGCCGGGACAACAGTGAACAGGTTTGTACATTCTAGTGGATATGGTGGCACACGGCCAATGCATAAGCATTGTATGCCGGTCGCAAGCCTGGATAAATAGGAGTGTTGCGCCAGAAAAGCATCTGGTTAAAAAAAAAAAAATGATGCCAAGCTGATAATGCTGATCATGATCTGCTGTGGGGACCCCTAAAAGTGCTGAGAACAAGAAAGTATGATTTTACCTTTTACATGTACATAAGAGTCCTGGTGGAAAAACAAATCATTTCTTTACCCAATTTCATTTTTTTTGTTATTTTTAAACATATTTTTTCACTTCATATGGCAAGACTTTGTTGATACGTTTGGTTCTGATAAATTAGACTGGGAAGATATTCTGCCTGAGATTAAGAAAATCGCACATCTGCATTCAGTCACTGTCGCCTGTCAGACAAGAAATAAACATCTGGGATCATTTCTTAATAGTTCCGTGGAAAAAAAAAAACACAATCTGAGACAGGATGAAAGAAAAACATTACCAGAGATGAACAATCACAGAGAAAAAAGGTGAGAGATGGAATTTATACCAGATTGTGTTCTCATATGCTTCCCTTATTCAGTATTCATTTGGATACAAAATATCGTACAGGTAAAGTTTGAAAGTAAAAAAAATAAAAAAGTAAATAAATAAATAAAATGCTAAATGTTTAGTCTTTTAAAAGCAGAATATTTACACATCTAAATACAGTAAACACCAACTTTTGCAGGGGTTACATTGCATCTGGGAGTTTGTAGTTGTAGATGTTTCCTTGTATATCATCTGTAGTTAAGAGCGTTTCATTTGTAAATAAGATTTGTAAATAGCACTTCTCTGTTCTTATCTTTTCGCCCATTGATATGAACTTAACTGGCATGTATGACACTCCTCTTGTCCCGTTGTGTTGAGCAACTGATTAAATTATGCATTACGTTATAAGCAATGGGCACTTTAAAGTGTCTAGCCAATGTCTGTGTGTTGTTGGAATGGCCCCCAGACTCTGGTAAAAGCGTCCTGATCATTCAAGCTGATGTGCATGTTAACAAGTCAGTTTTGTTAAAGATAAAACTGAATCTTCTCTGAACTAACAGCACACAGGTTGGTTTGCTTTTCAGCTAAAAACACTTTAGTTATCTCCTACATTATTACACCACTTACCACAGCCCGGATCACTGTACCCATGTTACCCCGATACGTACCTACAGTCATTCAAGCAAGAACAATTTATTGGGTATAACTAGGGTAAATTTTGCTTAAAATTTATTTGTATTTGTTTCAAAAATAGTAAATGATATTGTTCTTAATCATTTTCATAATTGTTAATAAGTTGTGGGGGGTTTCCAAAAACTCGTATTAGTTAGGTTCCAGGAAAGCAATTGCAAAAGCCATTCTAAATAATTTAAATTCTTAAATTGTTTCCCATTTGAAGAAGTGTGATCATTTCAAGCAAACATGCCTACTGCAAGAACTATCTAGAAGGTACTGGCAGGTGTTCATGTATAGAGGTGCTCAGGTGGTGCAGCCGGATGAAAACAAACTTTGGCGGCATCTGTGGCATGGTGGTTAGAGAACTGGGCTTGTGATCTGAATTTAGGTCACGAACAAAGTGCCCTTGAGCAAGGCACCCAACCCCTAACTGCTGCCCGGGTGCCATTCCTATGGCTGCCCACCACTCTGGGCACGTGCTCACTGCCCCCTTGTGTTCATTAGTGTGTATATGTGTGTTTGTTGAAATGCGAAGGATGAATCTCACTGCACAGTGATTAAAAGATTATTCTAAATTCTAAATCTTCTGCTGGCACACCAGCACAAAGATTCTGAACTCTGGTGACCCTGGCTGACTATGCTCCATCTAGCAGGCTCAATT